>MJUU01003428.1:64567-79327 GCA_002080025.1 Modiolus philippinarum | reverse complement strand
GTTTCCAAATAGATATTGATGTTGCGACTTCAAAACCGGTGTTGAAAATTGTTCGTTGACCGCCATTTTCAAAATGGCCGCCAAAAAAGGCAGGAAAATTCAACATTGTCTGATTTCAACGAAATTTTGTTTCCAAATAGATATTGATGTTGCGACTTCAAAACCGGTGTGGAAAATTGTTAGTTGACCACCATTTTCAAAATGGCCGCCAAAAAAGGCGGGAAAATTCAACATTGTCCGATTTCAATGAGATTTTGGTTTCCAAAAGGATTTTGATGTTGCGACTTCAAAACCGGTGTTGAAAATTGTTAGTTGACCACCATTTTCAAAATGGCCACCAAAAAAGGCGGGAAAATTTTACATTGTCCGATTTCTATGACATTTGGTTTCCAAATTGGTCTTGATGTCGCAACTTCAAAACTGATGTTAAAAATTGTTCGTTGACCGCGATTTTTAAAATTGATTTCCAAGTAGATATTGATGTTGGGACTTCAAAACCGATGTTGAAAATTGTTTTTTGACTGCCAGTTACAAAATGACGTCTCAGCTTCAAAACTGGTTTGAAAGTGGTCCTTAGCAAGAACGTTTTTTGTCAAAACAGCCCAACAAAGAAATATAGTAAAACATGATCAGACTTTAAAAACAGTTCAAAATATTGGAGGTGTTTGAGCTACGAAAGTTTGAGAAACTAAAGATCAACTGTATAACTTGCAATGTTACCTTGATTTTGGCAACTGAAAGCCAGGTGAGCGATACAGGCTCCTGGGAGCCTCTGGTTTTTAATATGGCCTTATATAAGAACCTATTAACCATGTTAATCTTCATTATTTGGTGCTTTATTTGAATATTACCAATAAGGTTGACATGACTGTGTCATGTGATCCAACAGACAACTGTGAATGAGCTCTTCATAAGTTTTATCAATTTGATCTATCTTGAGCTCACCTGACCCAAATACTTTAGTTATCCACAGTTTGTTTGAAAATAACATGGTGCTTTTGAACCATGCTGTAATGAACTTTTCACAATATGCAGAGCAGACACATAAGAATTATTATCCATCGTCTTGCATCGTCTGACATCGTCATCGTCCTGCATTGTCTGTTGGTTTTTAATTCGTATCTCCTTCAAAACGCATCATATCAGATTCCAACCTATTTTGTAGGATTTGTAGTTCACCTGGTCTAGTTTGTTACTTAATTATCTATGAGAACAAAATAGTTATGATACAATTATTTATTTGCATAGGTGTGGGCATCTGTGCCTGTGGATGCATGCATTTCTAGTTGGCATTGTGTCCACACTTCTACTCTATGTCCACACCTGTATTGAGTCCACACTCTTTCCATATTGATTCAGGGTTCAATGATTCAAGTTTAGATTGGTTGCCATATGTTGACGGCTCTTGTTTTTTCAAATGTTTTTCCCCATAAAAACTGCCAAATGCTTTTCTGAAGTTCAGTCTTTTGAAACTACTACGGGACAGATTGCTTTCATAATTGGTAGGATTGTTGCTCATGATGTGAATTTTTTGTGCATTTATGCAGGCAAAATTGCTATAGGAATGAACAGCTCAACTCCTCATAAGCTTGATGGACTGTGTTGGTTGTAATGTGTAGATGTGCAAACTTCACTTCCGTCTTGAAATACCAATTTTTGTGGGAGTTATTGAACCTTGACTATTTCTTCTGTTAAACTACTCCTCCAAACATCTTGATTTTGTAAATTTTAGCTCCCCTGGCTATAGCATGGGTGAGCTTTAAAATTGCTTGGCCTTGGTTTTAAGTCCATCCGTCATAAACTTTTCATTCAAATTTACAGATAATTAGAAAAATTTTATTTCCAATCAAGGAGCCATATGGGCAGAATAATTACAAAGATCTTTTCCTCTGAAACCACAGAGAAATTGGAACAGATGGGCATTCTATCCAAGAGGTCTCCAAATGGGGACCATGGTTTAACATTGGACCCTATGAAAAACATTTCAAATACATTCTCAGAAAGTACTTGTCAAATTAGAACCACACAAGGTGGCCGCCAGGTGGAACATACTGGTACTTTAACATTAAACCCTATGGAAAATACATTTAAAGATCTCAGAAACTAATACTCTAATTAGAACTAAACTTAGTTACAATGGTCCCTAGGGGGTCCATTCTAAAAAAGATATCCTACAAGTCTGTGCCTCATCCAAGAAGGCTGCCATTGGGAACATAGTTTAACATTTGACCTTGTGAAACACATTTCAAGATCTTTTTCTCAGTAATAATTTGTCAAATTACAGCTAAACAGTCCTTTATAGATAGCTCTGTACATGTTCTCCAAGACGAGGGCAATCATGGAACATAGTCTAAATTGTACCCTATGGAAAACAGCATATAAAGATATTGCTGAGAAAACACTGGTCCGGTTAGAATTTAATTTAGTCACAATGGTCCTTAGATGACCCCTTCTAAAAATGTATCATGCAGGTATGTACCAAATGAACAATGGCTGCCAGCAGGGAACATGGGTAGTTTCACACTGTACACTATGGAAAACATGTCCAAGACCTTCTTAAAAACTACTAGTCCATTAAAAACCAAGCTTAATCACAATGGTCCTTAAGTGGTCTCTTCTAAAAGGGATATCCTGCAAGTCTGTACCCTATCCAAGATGACTGCCAGCGGGAACGCAGTTTAACATTGGACCTTATGAAAACACATTTAAAGATGCTTTTCTCAGAAACTTGTTCAATTCCAACTAAACTTAGTTAGGTCAGTACCTCTTCAAAGATAACTGCCACTTCGGAACATAGTTTAAAATTGGGCTCTATGGAAAACAGCACTGAAAGATCTTCTCAAACAACACTATTTCAATTAAAGCTTAACTTGGTCACAAGAGTCCTCAGATGGTCCCTTTTAAAAATGTATTAGACAGGTATGTATCTCATTAAAAATAGCTGTCAGCAGAACAAAGTTTAACTCTGGGCACTATGGAAAATGCATTTAATTTCTTATAAAAAGAACTGCTAGTCCTATTAGAACCTGGGACCAAGCGCAATCACAATGGTTATTAGATGACCCCTCCCAAAACAGGAATTCTTCTGGTCCATACATGAACCAATATGGCCACCAACAGAGAACATAGTTTTACATTGGACCTATGGAAAATGGCGTTCAAAGATCTTCTCGAAAACTACTAGTCAAATTAGAACAAAACATTGTCACAATGTGTCTTGGGTGTTCCCCTCAAAATGGTGCATGGTAGGTCCGTATTCATCCAAAATGGCCACCATCTGGAAACATAGTTTAACGTAAGATCTTATCGAAAAGAGCATTCGAATTTATTCTCAATTTCGAAGATCTACTTCTGAAAAATTACTACTTGGAACCAAACCAAGTCACAATATTCCTTAGGCGGTCCCTTCCAAAAAGGTATTTTGCATGTTTCTATCTCATCCAATAATTGCCCCCGTGGAAAACACATTTAAAGGTCTCCGAAGCCACTAGTCCAATTACAACATAAGTTAGTCGCAATTGTCCAAAAATGTATTCTACATAATTATCCGTTACTCATCCAAGATGGCCGCCATTGTGGAAAATAGTTTAAGATTGGACCATATGAAAAACGGCATACAAAGATCTTCCCAGAAACTACATTTCTAATTAGAACCAATTTTATTCACAGTTGACCTTAGATGACACTCTGAAAAGCATCCGGCATGTCTGGGGAATATAGTTTTACACTGGAACCTTTGGAAATCTTCTCAGAAACTTCTAGTCCAACCCTAGTAACAATTGTCCTAAGGTGATCCCTTCCAAAAAAGTCTCCAGCAGCTCCGAACCGTAAGATGGCTGCCAGTGGGGAACATAAATTAACTTTGGATCATAATGAAAACGCATTCAAAATTCCAGAAACTACTAGCCCAGATAGAACCAAACTTAGTCACAATGGTCCTTAGGTAGTCACTTCCAAAAAAAGGTAGCTGGCAGCTCCGTAACTCACCCAAAATGACCCCTAGCAGGGAACATAGTTTAACCTTTGAACCCTATGGATCTCCTTAGGAACAACTAATTTAATAATAACCAAACGGTCGCAACGGCCACTAGATGGCCCTTCAAAAATAGGTATTCAGCAGGTATGTACCTCATGCAAGATGGCTGCCAACGGGGAACAAAGCTTAACATTGAACCCTTAGGATAACAACATTCAGAGGTCTTCTCATAAAACTCCTTCCACGTGTTGGAAGAAATGCCACTCTTCCTGCACGTTAAAGAACCCTTTTAGCAAGCTCTTTTTGATGATTGGCTGCAAGGCTAAATTCCCCGCCCCTTTCGATTTCACCCTACTTTCCAGTGGCAGTCAGAATTTCCCGTCCCATGACCCTTTCCATACCCCAAAGTGATTATTTATTAACAAACTTGTTCTCGTCTTGATAAAGCTGAAATATTGCTCAGTAGACGTTAAACAATATTCAATCAATCAATCAATCAATCATAAAACTCCTAGTTCAATTAGAACCAAGCTTATTCAAAATGGTCCTTTGGTGGTCACTTCCAAAATTTGTATCCTGCTGGTCCCTACCTCATGCAAGATGGCCACTAACGAGGAACATAGTTTGATATTGGATTCTATGGAAAACACATTTAAAAGATCTTCTCAGAAACTGCTAACTTGCAATTAGAACTAGACTTCGTAGCAATGTTCCTTAGATGCTCACCTCGATAAACGATAACTAACAGATTCCTACCTCATCCAAAATTGCAACCAGCGGGAACACAGATCATATGTTTAACTTTAGACCCTATTGTGAAAACACATTCAATGATCTTATTAGAAACTACTAGTCCAAATAGAACCAAACTTAGTAACAGTGGATCCAGGAGGTCCGTATCTCATTAAAGATTGCCGCTAGCGGGGAACATATTTTAACATTGGTGCCAATCAGTTTAATCGAAATATAGTTCGAGTATAGCTGAAACTGACATTAAACAACGACTGTTAAAAGCTAAAGCTGCTTTCAACAATCTACAAAATGTGGCCAGTCACAATCCAAATAAAACTCAAGCTATACAACAGCTGCACAGTACCCATTCTGTTGTATGGATCTGCGTGCTGGAGAATGACCGATGCAGATCAACAAAAGCTCGACACCTTCCACAACATGAACCGGAGGAGGATCTTTCATTTTGGTCAAATAAAATCACAAACCAGGACCTCCTCATAAGACGCCATCAAGAAGACATGAGACCATCATAAAAAGGAGAAGGTGGAGATGGATAGGACATATCCTGTGGAAAGATCAACAGGACCTGGCAAAAAGTGCTATCTTCTGGACGCCAGAGGGAAAGAGGACGAGAGGGAGGCGTATCGTAAGGCCGAGATGGCAGAAATGGGACACAAATCAGTTGGGTCTACAAAGGATGGCCAATGAAAGGTAGGAGTGACGTACCTTTCTTGCTGCCCCACATTACACGCCTCCTTGCGTAATGGGCAGTAAGTAAGTAAATAAGTTATAAATGTTATCTAACCTATGAGGAGAGTACATAAACTTTTGCAAGTTATACCTGAACTGCATTTACCTCGGGAAGCCATGATCGGTCCCTATTTACATGGATATCATATTGTGATGTTTTAATTTTGTTTCATACGTATATTTGCCCGTTAAAAACGTTATCTGGCTCTCTATCCATATATGGTGAGGGCATTTATACTGAATAAATGGCTGAAACCGACCTAAAAGGACGTAACTAGTTCATTTCAGAAAGTAATGCACTATGGGTAGAATTGACGTACACAAAAATGTTCCATTGATAAGAATAAATAAAACTTATGTTGCGTTCAGACGTACATATAGTGAGTAGCGAATACGGTATCAAAAATGTTTATGTAACGGAGACCTTTCTGGTCACCGGAAATGATAAAACGTCATAAACGTTACCGTTAGATGCACTTATAACTTTGTCCACAACACAGAATATTTTGGTAAAGTAAGTATATTTATTTGTCGACCTTTCAATTTACATTACTGTAGCTGTACGTCGAAAATAAGTGTCCTTGATATTAATTTGTGCATATAGGCCTAGAGTTAATGGGGGCGTGTGATTCATTTCGTGATCATCGCCAAAGACGGGGCTTCTCTACATTCTGTGCATTCATTGAGTCACCGTAGTTACAATACAATATGTGTTGTCCAACAAACTACATGGTCGATGTTTGATGACCCGTGTAAGGCAGATTCACGCGACAGTATCTTCCATTGGCTGTCTTGCATGTGATATCTTCGACATGTATAGAATTTCGACGTATTTTACTCTTGTTCCCTCACACCCAAATCGTGAAGAAAAGACCGAATTTCTCACACTCTTGGAAATAATCACTGATTTTAAAATTGGACTGTGCGAGAACCTGTTCTCTGAAATATGATGCGAGTGGTCTTTTACCCCTGGATTAGATGGATACAGATACGATGGAAAAAATCCCGCGACGACAATTTATTGACACTCCATCAACGTTACTTAAAAATGTTGAATGTCAAGTACAGTCTGGCGGTAGAGAATGTTAGTAAAGTTAGAAAATATACAAGATTGAAAAAAAAATCTCATACATCCTATTTTAATATTCCAAAGTTTCCTTGATTCGGTGCGGAGCCTAACCTAGGAGGATATAACTCCTTTTTGGACTCGGGACTTTTGCCTTATTTTGGGCGTACTTTAGAATTGACCACTTGAGTCCATGGACTCCATGGTCTCAAAAGTCGAAGCATTTTGTACTAAGTCTTGTACTTCAAATTTCATTAAAAAAATAATAAAAAAATCAAGAAATAAAACATGGACTCTGGACTTTAATTGGGTAGGGAGGTTATACCCTCACCCAAAGTATCCAGCATTTCTTGATCTTACACATTCACTGGTGTTACATTCTATAATGCTTGGTTTCAATTATTTTTTACAGTAACCATGGCTATACAATTTCCGGAGAGCGAGGACGAGTTGACATTAGAAGTTGAATCATTTATCGATGAACATGGCAAAATAGACATGCAGGCTATGAAGGAAAAGGGCTATGACGACTCACAGTACGTACATGTACCGGCCTTAGTTTACTTTAGGGGACCCTGTCATAGATAGGCTAACCATATCCCTAACCTAAACACTAACCACAGTACACTAACTCTAGCCCTATTCCTAACTTTAACCCGAACCCATAACGTTAACTCTAACCAAATCCTACTGTAATAAATGTAAATGAAAAAAAAATCACCACCCTTAAGTGGGTCCCTAAAGTAAAGTTCATAAGTTGGTCTTGTGTAAGGGGACCCATCATGATATAGCCCATTTACTCCTTATTGAACTCTAGCCCTAGGGCACAACGTTTGGCGTGCATAGCGTAGCCAGAGCGCGACCCACCATGGGTTCCAACAATGCAGTAATATTTTACCATCCGGATAAAAAATAAAGGGCTACGTCGAGCACAGCATGATACGACCGCAGTATGTCCACCACTGAAATTTGAACAAGTGTAAACTAAAATGAATGTGGACACAGTAATTTGCTGGACACAATAAGGACCTTGACACATAAATTAACTGGACACAAAATAGTGAAAATAAAAATTAGCCCTTTTAATCCCTAATTTGAATAATATTAAAATCTTGTATACAAAAATTTGGTTCTGTGCCTTTCCAAGTTTCTAGAAGAATGTTTATGTCATATTTAAGAAATGATAAAGAAAGTTTCATCTTTGCACTTGTCCCCCAGGCCCTGAATATTCCAACTTGAAACAGTTAAATTATGAACTCTGATTATGTTATACATATGTTATATTCTGGTGCTATAAGTAATTTGTTACCACAGATGTGTAAAAAGACTATATGTTGATTACCATCAAGAGAAATCAAAAAAAAAAAAAAACTCAGGTTGAAATCCATTTGAAAAATAAAAATTTCACATATTTTGAAATATTGCAATTTGGCCCATTCGACCCCTTGTAGCTCGGAAACGGTATGAGCTATGTCAAATCTGTTGACATACTACGGAAAGCTTACATTGAGGGGAATCCAAAGAAAAAATCCCATCAAAATCTGACAAAAAATAAAAATTTCACATATTTCTACTTATTGCAATTTTGGCTCCCCCCTTTTGACCCTTATAGCTCAGAAACGGTAAGAGTTACACCAAATCTGTTGACATAACTCTGAAAGCTTGCAATGAGTGGAATCAAAAGAAAAAAAATTCCATCAAAATCTGATATTAAATAAAAATTTTACATATTTCTAAAAATTGCAATTTTGGTCCCTTTGACCCCTAATAGCATGGAAACGGTAAGAGCTACACCAAATCCGTCGACATACTACTGAAAGCCTTCTTTGAGAAGAATCTAGAGAAAAAAACCCTTTGAAATCAGATGAAAAATAAAAATTTAAGGTAATCCATATGTTTGCAATCTTTGCGCCCCTCATAGTTTGGAAAGGAAACAAGTTATCAAAAATCTGATGGTGCAGTGCTACATTAGTTTTTCACAAGAAATCCATTGCAAAAACCTGCATCAAAATCGGATTAAAAATATTTAAAAAAATTGAAATTCCCCCCTTTTGGGCCCATTTATCTTGTGAACGGTACATGCCACGCAAAAAGGGTTAAATTTGATGTTTTCACATATTTGACTGAAGAATCTTTATCATTTATCGGATTGTGATATGGTTTCTTTCAGTATCCTCCTGAGGAAATTTCCAATCAGTAGTATACCAACGGATTTTGCCACCTTTTTAAAAACGGATGAGGCCACAATGACCAAAACTAAGCCAAGCTTTTCTTTTGTGCCAAGGAACATTGTGTAAACATTTCATAAGGATTGGTCAACTGGAACTAAAGTTATTGACCAAAAACAAAAATGTCTACAGACAACGACGACAACGACGACGACGACAGCACCATACCATTATACGACCGCAAAAATGTTTGCGGTCGTATAAAAACTATATCTTGTTAAAAAGTGCATCGCCCATTTAAAGGGTACCGAAACCTCTGTTTGTAGTAATAAAAATATGAACAAGAGACTACAACTAGTAAATTTCAAAATGAGCGAAGCGACAACCAAAGCATCAATACTAAATACATAGCAAAATAAGGATCACAGAAAGACAACAATGTCAATATAAACGACGATTACGAAACAAACAGAACACATTACATTAAATTATAAACACTGCGAACCCCTAAAACAGAGTATTCGTATAGCAGTTCATTTCTTTCGCCATGAAATATTTATGTACTTTTCGAATTCCGGATTTACGGATGCGTATTGATGCCACAGGAAGAAAAAAATATCTCATGATTATGACATATTATCTCATAATAATAAGATAATTATCTCATAATTATGAGATATCAATTCATAATTATATATTAACTCACAATTATGACATGATAAGTCATAATTATGAGATACTACATCATCATTGTGAGATAATATCTCATAATGATCAGATAATATCTTATGATTATGAGATACTATATCATAATTATGAGATGATATCTCATAATGATCAGATAATATCTTATAATTATGAGATAATTATTTCAAAATTATGAGTTAATTATCTCATAAACATGACTTATTAACTCATAATTATGAGATACTATCTCGTAATTATAAAATAATATCTCATAATTATGGGGTAAGATCTCATAGTGTTTCATTATTATGAGATAACATCTCATATTTTTTAGATAAATATCTCATAATTATGAAATAATATCTCAAAATTATTAGATAATTATCTCACAATTATGACATATTATCTCGTAAAAATGAGATAATATCTCATAATTATGAGATTTTTTTTTAATAATTGTGGCATCAATACGCTTCCGCACGGATTAGCTGCATAAATAACAGAGTAAAACTGGAGGTTGTTTATTATACATTGTATATGCTTTGAAACATTTTCCTAAATATAATTTCCTTTTTTAACTTATTTGATAGGTGGACGAAATTTCACATGGATATCACAAACGGAAGAAATAATTTCTTATACATGTAAACTGTTTAATGTTCCGGAAGGGTAGCATGATCTGCTTAACACCGTACAAGACGAACTCCATAAAAACCGTGACAGTAAAGGAGTATTATCATGGGCTCCGGAAAGGTAAGCATGATCTGCTAATTAACCGACTGCAAGAACCAAATATATATGCAGACTTGTACTAGGAGTATTATCAGGGTTCCCCGGAATAACAGCAAGGACTTCTGAACAACAGACGATTTAGACTTTATAAATACACTGACTTGTAGTATTATGAGGTGCACCGGAAGCGAAAGCATAATCTGCTGAACAACAGACTATACGGACTCCATAAACATAGGCAAGAATTATATCAGGTGCCCCGGAAGGGTAAGCGCGATCTTCTTAACAACGGGCGACAAGTACTCTAAAAACACATACATTGTGTTCTGGAAGGGGTCGTCCTGTGCTCTGACACCTGTAACATTAGTCTAAAGACCAAAAAAAAATTGCTCACCGGGACGAAGTCCGCTATTGGCATAATCCGGGCGACAGCATTCTTTATCCTAGCATCTAGAAGCTGGTCATTAAGAGCTTTCTGGAAGTACCATACCTGTAGACATATTGACCTTCACCTTGTCCCGACGGAAATTAAAAAAAAAACTATAACCATGCTTCTAGAAGGTAGTCATTAAGTGAAAGGGTGTTCATATTAAGTATGTTACTTGCATATTATGAGAGCTTAATGGAAATAACAGATTTGTAATATTTTGACCTTGACCTGCCTTGAAAGCGCTTAAAAACTTTTATTCTAGAAGCTAGTCATTAGCTGAAGTATTTATATTTGGTGTCTGGCGTCCATATAATGAGAGCTTTCTAGAGATACCATATTTGTCGACATTTTGACCTTGACCTTGAAAAAAAGAAGAATTTTTCCTTTTCTTCTAGAAGGTAGTCATTAGAAAGGTATTTTGAACTTGACCTTACACTGAAATCAATTTTTAGAAGCTTTGATTTCCTTCTAGAAGGTAGTCTCTAAGTGCCAGGGTGATCATATTTAGAAACTAGAAGGCAGTCTTTAAGTTCTAGGGTGTATATTTGGTATGTGACTTTCTTATGATTAGAGCTTTCTAAAAGTACCACACTTGTAGAGATTTTGACAATGACGGTTGACCTTTCCCGGAGAACTGTTTTTAAACAACTTTAGCTTTGCTTCTAAAAGCTAGTTATTTTAGTGCTAGAGTGAGAACTTCAAATATGTGACCTAAGAGATCATATTGTTTTAAATTTTAAGGGGGTTCGCTACTTCATTTGAATATAAATAGGATTTCAAATAAGCATGATTTTTTGTTAGAAATTGAAAAAGATGCAATTTAGCTGCAAAAAAAAATGATAGGTTGGTGATCTCATTTTTGAGATATAAGTGATTGAAAATTTGGCGGGAAACTGAACGCCTCTGGTTTTGAAAATTTGGCGGGAAACTGAACGCCTCTGATTTTTCATAGGATTAACATAAGCAAGGTTTTATCTTGAATGAATGTGACAGAATAAATAGAATTCAATGAAATTTGTACAGAATGCTGCAAAAGATGTATAAAATGACATTATGGAAAAAAAAATAAGGGGATCAATGGGCAAACGTTATAATGTTTTTCAATGGATAAAACCCGAGGATTCCGAAAATCTGACAGAAATCCCAAAACATGAGGAGCGAACCTCAATAAGGATGGTCACTTCTCAAGTTTATTATATCATGATTTAAAATTATTATATTCATTTATTAGAATATGGATCATACATCATTTTAAGCCAAAAATATTTATAGGTCCGTGTGGTAGTTTTTGAGATTTAAGCGCCTGAAATTTTGGTGGGTAAGCGAACTTCTCTAGACTTTTCATTCACTTTGCATTAAGGTAATCAACCATTGAAATTTGATGAAGGCATGTCAAGAATTTCATCAAATTTTGTCAGAGTTTGTTAAAGATGTATACTATCATATTTTAAAAAGAAAATAGGGGTCAGTGTGCAAAATTTTCTAATGCATAATGATATATAAAACAAGAGAATTCCGAAAGTCAGAGACAGTTTCAAAAACCTGAGGAGTGAGCATCCTTAACGTATTTTGCAATTGCAAAAAGGTAATACAATGTACTTTCTATTTTCAAATTAATTTTGCATTGACATTGCTCTATACCCCGGTGAGCTTTGTTGTGTTATGACAACACTTGTCAAAGAATCAGATCTTGAGTCCATAAGAAAATCAAGAGCAGTGAGTATTTCACTGTTATTCCATGGTGACAACAGTAAATCTTTAGGATACCTTGTGTTTTTTTTTGTTTTTTTTTGTAAACTTTAAACATATGAAATTCTGATAACATTAACACGGATTCTGGAAATGAGCTGATAATGTGTATTCTGTAAGCAAGAATCGGATTTTTTTTTTAATTGCATACTATAAGAAAGGGGAGATTCGCCATTTGGAAAACTAAAGCCTTTTGTTATACATCGTGATCACATGACATGCTACCGATATTTTAACCGACTTATAACAAATTTGTAAGTACTGTACGTCATATGGCATAACAATGATAAGGAACATGTGCAAATTTAATGTATCATAGTATTTTATTTTTCAGAATATGTGACATTATGAATGAGTACTTCCTTGCTACAGCCAAACTTCTCGCTGAATACAGGAAAGAGCGCAAAGCCAAAGAGACTGTGATGTTTTTCTTGGAGGATGCTAATCGACTGCACCGCGCAAAAGTAGAAGTTATTGACAAATATATGGCATTTGCTTGTAAGGTGAAGGCTGCTGTAAAAGAGAACAAAGCTACATTTGAAAAATATGAGAAGTGTTTGCACCACGTCTCCGATCTAGAATATAAATGGCACAAATATGGACAGAAAAGTGTGCCTTCTTCCCCTGTAAAAATAGGTAGAAGTAGAGAACAAACGATTCGTGACTGTTCAAGTGCAGAGAACCTGTCTCCGTCAAAATATTTCAGAATTCCTTCCCCTGAAAATATTGTTAGAGAGATCAAATCTTGTCACGACCTTCACAACTCTGATTCTCAGCGGAAGAAAGGAAAAGACAAGGTTGAGGTTGTTTCACGTGCGCCCACCCCATATCCTCATTTTGTTAGTCAAGGATCTTCACGAACAACAGATCTCGTGAGCACTGGTGTAGAAGGCATCTCTAAAGTAAAACAAATTTCACTAGAAAGAAAAGATTTGTCATTTCTTACGAATTATACAAGTCAAAAACATTTAAGAACAGCTATCAATCACTATGAAGAATTTCTAGGTTTTGGAAGTGGAAGGGCCAGTGACGAAGTTGCAAGCGAATCTTCGGACACAAGCATTAAAAGTGCAGACAGCCCCTTGAGTGCTGACGTCAGCGTTCAAAGTACTATAAGCACTGTGTGTACTGCATCATCGTCTAACAGCAGCAATAGTTTCCAGGATTATGTCAGAATCAATGTCGAGAAAACTCCAGTTTCCCCCATTTCTTGTGAATCTCGTGACAATGCAGAGATGAAAACCAGCATGAACTCGTGCATTCAGCCATCACCGTCAGAATTTGAAAATAACCAATCAGAATCTACCCTTGCATCTGAAACATCGTCTTTCGCATCGACAGAAATTATGACAGAACACAAACCGACATCATCAATGTCCGTTCTTGTACCAAGTGACCGATGGTCACAACCAGACTTTGAATTTGCTGAAGAGTTGATGAGAAAATGTTCAGTTTCATCGGAGAGTCACGAGGTGCGACGTTATTCTCTAGAGGGCCCTGAAATTAATAAATCGCCGTCCAATACATTGTCACAAACCACGTCTTATCAATCAGAGACTTCACTTTCATCAGAAACAAGTTCAGCATCCAATTGTTGCAACGAAAAAAATAATGACAATCGGAAATACAATTTGGGCAGAATTTCTTCGTCACTTGGTCGGTCCCCCAAATGTTGATGCACATGTTGAATCTAATCTTTAACCGCAAGATTGTTTACTTTTAGCGAGGACTTCATTGCTTTTAGTATACTCATAAGATATGTTACTACTTAAAAAATATACATTATGAATTGTGCTTGATTGTAAATCTTTTTTGTCGAATTGCACAACCGTTTTGTTGAAGACTTAGTGTTGACTTGCTTAAAGATATACAGAATAAATATTTTGTCTAATTGTTAATTTGCTAAATTGTAATTGTAATGATTTTGTTGAATTGCATAATTGTAACCATTTTTTGAAAGTTGTGACTTGCTTTAATATCTATGAATTATCATTTTGTTGAATTAATCAAATGTAATCATTTTGTTGAATAATTCATTTCTTTGTGTGATTTTTTTGTTGGATTTATTTATTTATTTAATGTAATCCTTATGTCGGCAACATATTAGTAAATTGAACCAAAAAAAACTTGAACTATGATGAAAGTTACCTAATGTGTCTCCAAAGATTTTTTTAGTCTGTATTGAGGAAAAAATGTGTTCCTTGTTATTTGCAGACTCTTTTCGATCCTAAATATGATATCATATGCAGTGGCGCATCCATACTCTCTGCTAAGGGGATCCATAATTTAAACAAGAGGCTCTCAAGAGCCTGTATCGCTCACCTGGGCCACGGCTGACATATGCAGTTAAAATAGTCCCAATGTTTTAAGGGCATTATTTTCAAATTTGTTAATAGACATTTATGTTATATTACCATAAGTTAAACTATGTTCCAGACTAGCAGCTATTTTGGATTGGGTGCACTTCTTT
>MJUU01003428.1:49470-62657 GCA_002080025.1 Modiolus philippinarum | reverse complement strand
ACTTTTTTGCAGGGGACCATCTAAGGACCATTGTGGCCAAGTTTGGTTTCAATTGGCCCAGTAGTTTCAGAGAAGAAGATCTTTGAATGAAAAGTTTACGCCGGACGGACGACAGACGACAGACCGACGGACGACGGACGAAAAGTGATGGCAAAAGCTCGCCCTGGCTCTAGCCAGGTGAGCTAAAAAAGGGGGGGACCGGAACCCAATTTTCCGAAAAACCCCTACGAATTTTAAATATTTTCTAACCTAAGCGGGGCCGGGCCACCTGCATCCCCCTAAATTCGCCACTGATATGATTCACAACAGCAAAACTCGGCTGTAGATATGAGTGGAGAGGATCTACTAAATACATGTAGGGAAGCGTACAATACTGATACTTACGTCTCATATATCCGTTTAGAGACACGATTTGAAAACTAAACGGACAAATTCACTTGACGGGTAAGAACGTCCTGCTATACGCATGTCTCATAAATCCGTTCAGAGACACAATTTCAAGACAAAGTGGACAAATTCACACTCCTTAAGGAGCGAGACCAAGTGCCTTGACGGGAGTAAGAACGTCCTGCTATATGCACGTCTCATAAATCCGTTTAGAGACACAATTTCAAGACAAAATGGACAAATTCACACTCCTTAAGGAGCAAGACCAAGTGCCTTGGCGGGAGTAAGAACGTCCTGCTATACGCACGTCGCATAAATCCGTTTAGAGACACAATTTCAAGATAAAATGGACAAATTCACACTCCTTGGTGCCTTGACTGGGTAAGATCGTCCTGCTATACGTACATCACCCGTCATGCATGAAACATGATATGCCTAGGGCAAAACTGTAGTCAGGAACAAGTGAATTCCGACAGTAAAGAAAAGACAACCCATTGGGGCTAAGGCTTTAAAGTCGTATTTTGTGTGTCGTAAGGTCGTTTTCTGTGAGAAGGTTGAATTTCAGTACACGTGATCCTGATTTGGTATAAGCGGGAAGCGAGAAACGGGGTCGAGTAAAAACGTGCACGTGAAAACGGGGAAGGATGTCGAGCGCGAAGCTGGAACAATGGAAAATTGAGCCCATGAAACAGGGAAAAAAACGTACAATTAGCAAAGAATTCCGCTCAAACCGGTGCTAGGGGCCGTCTTGAACTTGCTATAAGGTATGAGCACAGCTCATTGTTGAAGGCCTCGTGGTGACTTCAAGATGAAGAACAGCAGCGTTGTCCCATTGCTTTGTTTTACCACTTTGTCTCGGGTACATTCACTCCATATCCCTTCATTACAAGTTTATCACTTATCTTTAAGAATTTTTGTAAAATATTTTCCGGCCCGGGAGAAAAATTGACGGAATTTCGGAAAAAGGACCCCATCGAGGCCCCCATTCAAGTGTGCAGAGTAACAAAGTTCTAAGAATTAGAATTAAGATACGAGACACATGACAAACAATAGACTGGTTGTATGGAAGTTTAAGAGCCACTCTATAAAGCATTTCAGATATATACCGTGACAATCGAGAAGCCTGGGTAACCGAAAGGCACCAAACGTCATATGGCAGAAAACTTGTTTCGTTTGCAAGACGAGTACCTTTTGAGCTCGAACGCACACCACAGACGCTATTTATTAGATTGTAGTTGAAATTGATACCTCTCTTGGAACAAGCGACAGTGCCAAGAACAAAAAATGTCACTGTGCCATCTCTAATCTACCTACCCATCCTCTTGGCTCTGATCGAATGATAATGTTCCATCTCTCGGCACTGTTGTTCTTATTATTTCAATGGTAACCAAGAAAATGACGGGCGCCAGATCAATGCAATCTTTGCCTACTCCAGGCTAAACAGCAACCACTCAGTTGTCTTGTACATCCAAAGTCGCGGCCTTATCCAATATCCCAATGTCTTCTATGTATGCTGTCGAATGTTTCGTTGAAATAACAAAACACCGAAGTTACTGTAAATTTAGTTTCTTCATATGGTCATGAGTTCGACAACTTATATCTCAGTTTCAGTGCAGAACAAAGTAAAACATTTGGAAATTCCGTAAAGCCAAAATATGTGAAAATCTGATAGAGAACAAATTACCAATAGGATCTAAATAGAAAAGCCGCTATCAGCTAAGGACAGAGTCGTGCAAGAGGGTGATATTCCTTATTTTAAACAAAATTTTCCTAAATTTAGATATTGCAAGTTTCCAAATAAAATCAATTTTCGGGCAAACACTGAAGGCCTAGCAACTGGGTTGGTGATGAATACCCCGAGAATAACAGTCCACCAGCAGAGGCATCGGCCCAGTGGTCATTAATAGCAAAATACCGAATTAACTGTGTATTTAGTTTCTGCGTGTTGCCATTTCGACAACTTATGTCTCTTCAGTGTAGAACATATTGCCAATAGGATCTAAATAGCAAAGCCATTATCAGTTAAGAACAGGGCTATGCAAAAAGGGGGAGGGTACTCCTTAGGTTTAAACAAAATTGTCTTAAATTTAGATATTGCTAGTTTCAAAATAAAACCGTTTTTCGGGCCAACACTGAAGTACTAGTGAATACCAAATCTATAGATTGGT
This sequence comes from Modiolus philippinarum, assembly GCA_002080025.1. Taxonomy (NCBI): domain Eukaryota; kingdom Metazoa; phylum Mollusca; class Bivalvia; order Mytilida; family Modiolidae; genus Modiolus; species Modiolus philippinarum. Next base: position 60,102 of record MJUU01003428.1, on the reverse strand, counting down.
CTTCCATTCCAAGCACTGCTCGACGATGATCTTGAGTGCAGGGATCCTCTCCCCTACATCCAGCTTATTCTTTTATCAAAGTTTTATCAAGTCCTCCGTTTCCTAAGCTCCAAGTAAGCCTACTATATAGAAGAATTTGCTTTGAATTGTAAGTAAAATAATGCCCACCCCACGTTATCAAGAATCCCTTAGTTATCAATACAAGGAGGCATTGGTCAACCAGCAACTCTTGTGTGAAAACTGAAAAGACGATGTAGTCTCTATATCTCCCTCAAACGGTTCAGCTTAAGTTCCATCTATATCGGCTAGTCTTCCTGTTTCATAGATTTCTGGCTACGGCTATTTCTTTTGACTGAGGTCGGTAAGTTTTCCGAGTTTGTCTTGTCTTTCTCTGTTGTGATAATTGTAACTTTCTTATACATGTATATCATTCCATAGCAGTGACTGTCTGGATTGCCCGAGAAGATCGAAGATCGTGTTCAAATCGCCATTTTGTTACATCTCTTTTTCTGTGTGATCTTTTGCCATCATTTGTTGTCCGTCGTCCGTCTGTCGTCAACTTTTCAATCAAAGATCTTCTAGTCTTCTTTAATGTCAGGACGGACGAGACTCTTTCAGTAAAAATGAAGATTAGTTGAGACAGGTCGAGACTTGTTGTATAAATTTCAGACTAATTAAGACTTTTCTCGTTTTCGGACGAATTGGGGCTGGTCGAGTACTTATCAGTACTTTTCAGTAAAAAAGTGCCCGTTTCAGAATTTTAGTGTTTTGTAGTGCTTTTCAGCGAACATATTGATAAATGTATCAATAATATTATGTCCCTGTTTTCAGAGGGTCTTTATCACATAAAGCATAGTGCATCTTTTATTTCACCGATCTAGGGGTTTCAAATAGTCAAACATGGACTTTGCCATTTATTGTCATAGGGGTGCTGGTATGCCATTCACAAATCGTCGTAAATCAATTAATAGAGGATGATTTTTTTTCAGAGAACTTTATCTTATGATACCATAGTGCACCTCCTGTTATAGGTTTTAATCTGACCAATTTTAACCAAAAGATTTAGCGATATATCAGAGTTTGGAAATTCTGAACTTTGTCCTTAATGTCCTTGAGGAAAAACAAAAGACATTTACCGTCGTCAGTATTTTGTGATTTATCTCAAGTCTTTGATGAGGTTTGCCATATCGAATTACCGCAAAAATGAAGTCTTGTGGCTTCAGATGTCACGCATCTACTGGAATGAAAGGAAACGGAGAGTATTTATAAAAAATCGTCATCCTCACTAAGTACCATCTTACCAGGCTTTCCTTAGGGATCTTTATCGGGTACTTTGCTGTTCATTGTCTATATTGATGATATTGATGATATTGCTTAAATTCTTGTTTCTTTGACTATGTTGTTTGCAGATGAAACTTCTTTCAGTTCAGATCATGACCAAAATCAGATACAAACTGTTATTGGTCATGACGTAAAAAACTGGACGAATGACCGAGTAATTGGCTAATATCTTTTAATCTTGATAAAATGAATTGTGTTATTTTGTAATACATCAGAACATTTACTCAGTAGCAGTTCATGGGAATTCTATAATCTCACAAACTTTCTTTTCTGTCTGATCATGCCTGCCAAATTTTGAAAATCGTCATGGGGGTTTTGCTGCATGTCAAAAAAGAAAACTGCTTATAACATGGCTATAGGGGGTCTTATGGTATGCTTTTGTTGTTTATAGTGTTCTAATGTGTTTCATCATTACATTCAACTCTTCCTTAGTGTTGTAATTGTCTTCAAGTGTCTTTTATTTGAAATTTCAACTTTTGATCTTTGGAGCCTCCATGCGGGTATTCCCTCAAAAACCCCCATGCAGAAAGCGGAAAGGTTGGCAGGATTGTGTGGGATTTCAGTATTTCCAACGAGAAAATTTTGAGAACCCCCATGTTTTTTTTTAAATTGTATTTGTGTAAAATTGTGTCAGAGTCCCAACTAACAAATATGATTTTGATAAGCCTAATGAAATTCTGCACAGTTTGGTTATTCACACTACTTAGTTGCCCTCAACAAGAGGCTCTCAAGAGCCTTTATCTCTAACCTGGCCATGGTCTTCTGATATTGCTAAGATCAACCCAGTCGCAAAAGTTTAGCTGTACCAAAGTCAAAATTTACACCCCAAGTTTACATTCTACAGCTGATCTACGGTACAAAAAGTCCACATTGTATACAAATTTCACGTTTTTCTTTTGATATGTATACTTTGCTGTCTTTTAAGGTGACGAGTAAAACAAAAACAGAATACCGGTATAAGCTTTAGTTGTAAATTTAGATGTGGATAAGTGATTTTTTTTGCAAATACTCCACGAGACATAATGTGATGTTACCATATTTTTTTTTACATTTTCAATAATAATTCAATATTTAAATGTACCATCAGAAAATGTGTACATTAGGAGAGATAGACCAGCGCTGGTTGACAAATTTATGCTGGACAGATCAGCACAAATGTTGGCATGACAACACAAGCATTTTACGGAGATGATTGTTTCTCTGAAGGGTCAGGAGAAAGTAAAAAAAACAGCGACAAAAACCTGTATTTAAATATTTGTATCAGATTGTCCATTGCCTGGCTTTACCACTTTGTCCCAATTACATTTACCCCACATTCTTTCATTGTTTATACGATACTGCAGTTTAGATTTGCTTACATAAATGAATAGAGTTTCTTGTTGTGAAAACATATATCATATATCAGTTAACAAACACCAAAGCCACAAAAAGCGAAATACAAAGCAATGGCAACGTGTACCCCAAATGCAAGAATCTGCAGGATAAGTCTGATCAGATACACACATTGTACCCGTCACACTGCCATTGAAATGCCATGCTTTAAGTTGTATTCGATGTTTGTAAGTAATAAAAAAACTTATCAAAATCTATTATTGTCAGTGATATAGAACTGATATCCAAAGAAACAAATCCTTGGTATCTTCTAGAAGGCAGCTCCGATGGATTAACCAAAGGTCTATCATGTGACAGTATCGCTCACAGTCTATGTGAAAGGGTAAAATATATAAACTAACTTTACAATAATTCAAATTTGTTCAGTGGTGTAAAGATGTAAATGGTTTCTATACGCTCCAGTGTTAATTTATGTTTCTTGAACCCGATAGAAAGCACCTTGAATACTTCGGCCAAGATTGATTCCATTGGCCCAATAGTTTCACTCGTCGTAAAAATATTACTAAGAATAAAAAGATAACAGGAAACACCTGCAATTGCTGAAAAACACAGTCACATGCCACAATGTACCAAGGAATTGCACACCAAAAAAAAAACACAATAAAACAAAAGACAAACGTAAACAAACATAGGATATTAAATAACTCTAAAGATCTGCTTGACATCCTAAAATCAAGATCATTAACAGCATTAAAACTTTTGACTTCTCCACACTTTATACTACCATTCCTCATGAATAACTGAAATCTCGACTGAAAGATATAATTCATAAATGTTTCTCCCGTAATAACAGCGAACGAAGATAAAAGTACATTGTCATAGGCAGAGAACAAGCATACTTTGTCACGGCCACAAATTACAGCCAAAAAGTTTAGAGGAACTCCGGATATAATTTGGCAGAACATTACGAAATGGTAAACAAAGTTCTTTTTTTGGTGCCTTGTTATGTTTTAAAGCACAAATTAAAAAATCTAAGAATGTCAACATACCCTCCGACGATTCGTGAAATAGTTAAGTTCCCATTGGTCCATTCGTTTGAGAAAATAAGGTTATTCCCATGGGATGTAATGTTCAAAACTATGTTCCCCTAATGTTTTGAATAACGTGAAAACTCCACACAAAGCTATTTTTGCAAAGGAGCTATCCAAAGAATATCGTGACGAGTTGCCTCCTATTGGCTCGTTAGTTTCAGAGCTCATATTTGAATGCATCCTGCATGGTCTATTGTTAAATTGTATTCTGCTGACGGCCATCTTGGATAAGGTCAGAATCTGAAAAACGCCTTTTTTGCAGTGGACCATCCAAAAACTATTGTGAACAAGTTTGGTTCCAAGTTAACGCAGTCGCTCGGACGAAGACGAAAAGTGATGGCAATGATGATAAAACCTTATCCTGGGTATTTTCTTAATTTCGACACCGCATATTAAAAAAATATAACAATGAAGATAATAATTGTTACAGGACAAAAAAATGGCTTACGAGAAAAACATCGTATTTGTAGCAAAGATAAATGAATTCTGAAAAAAGATTAAAATTGGTGATCGTTTTTGTGTATGTTTTCTTGTTTTGTTTTATTTTGTTTTGTTTTATTGTGTTTGTTTGTTTTGTTTTGTTTGTTTGGTTTTCTTTTGTGTGTTTTTATTTTTTTTTCATAGCTAAATAAGATAAATGGAGAGCTTTAAATATCATTTGATATGAAATTAATACGTAAATATTAATGCAATAATGAAACCCACCGATTATGTGAAAAACGGTGATTGGAACTACTGATTTTAACCAAAAAGCAGCTTTAAGATTGGAATAGAGCAGCCTATCATTTTTTCACCACAACGGAATGTAATATTCTTTTCAAACACACTATTACAATTCTCATATGGGGTTGAGTTTGCCGTTTTGAAATTTACATTACATATTCCCACAACCAGTAAATCTGATGATTACCTGAGTATCGAGAGTTGTTCGTATTTGGGGCTGGGTGTTTTTGTTTTTGTATTTTTTTTTACTATTCATTTTCAGTACTTTCTTGAAGTTTTTTATTACAAAAAATATTAAAATAATCATTTTGCATCTTAATTTTTTTTTTCATAGACATTTTCATCTCCCTTGTCAGTGCCCTTTCTCCTTTCTCCCGTCCCCTTTTTTCCTTTCTCTCGCCCCCTCTACCCGCTCTCCGGTGCATTGCATTTGCGCCAATTAGTATTCCATTTGCGCCAAAAAAATATTTCATTTGCGTCACAAACTGTACTTCATTTGCGCCAAATTAAAAACTTTACATTTGCGCCAAAACAGGTAAATAGTATTGAAATAAGTAAAAATACTTTAACATTTTACGTGTATTTCCTTTTTATGTTCGCCAGCATTACTTGCTCATCGCGCAGAGTTTGAAGTAGGATTTCGAGCAAGATATTTTACTTAAACGCCTTTGTCTTTTGTCATTTGGATTTCGACTCTTGACAATTTTGTTCGTTAACCCCATTCGTAACAATGTACAATCAATCGTCTTTAAAGGTTCAGAGTACCAAAACTATTAATAAGGAAAAAATTATACAACCAATGAAAACAATTAAGAAGCATTTAGTTTTAACATCCCCGCTTAACCTATTAATTTGATCTGGATGCAACTAATATGATCAAAAGGAACCAAAGAAATGAAAATTTCAAATATCTCTGATACATGAAATATTTAATATTAAATAATATATTTTCCATTGATATATTCAATATCAAAATATTAAATAGTATATTAAATATTGCTTCCACTTCCTATTACCTGAAAATTTACCTGTAAAATTGTTACCTGAGAAATGGTGCAAATGAAATACAAGCTTGTGACGCAAATGAAATACCCCACTTTCCCAAAATTGGCGCAAATGCAATGCGCCCCCTCTCTCCCGCCCCTTTCTCCTGCCTCCTTTCCCCCTTCTCCCTTAACCCTGTCCACCCCCTTCTCGAGCAATCATGCATAAACATCTCAAAGGGTCCTTTGTAGACTATGCTTTCGGCCCCTAGCCACCATGGATGAGGTAGGAATTTACATAAAAAAAATCATACTTTGAAGGGTACCACCAAAGGACAACTGCAATCAAGTTTGTTTCTAATTGATTCACTGGTTTCAGAGGAGAAGGTCTTTTAATGAATTTCCCGTAGGGTCCTATGTTAAACATGTTTCCGCTGGAAACCGTCTTACATAATGCACACACATAAAATCACAAACTTTAAAGGGTTTACCTCGGTGATTTCAGAGGAGAAGATCTTTAAGAGCATTTGCAAACAGTTCTTGTGTTTGACTATATGTTCACTCGCTAGTAGCCATCTTGGATAAGGTACGAACATAAAAATCGCAAATTTAAAGGGGACCACACAAGGAATATTGTGATCAAGATTTGTTCCAATTGATTCATTGGTTTTAAAAAGAGAGGATCTTAAATTGCATTTACCATAAGATCACATGTTAATCTATGTCATTGCAGCTGGCGGCAACCGTAGATGAGGTACGAACCTAAAAATCACAACCTCTGAAAGGAACCACCCCAGGACTAAATATTGTGACCATGTTTGGTTCCAACTGGCTCAGTAGTTTCAGATTGGAAAACATTTGACTGCTTTTCCCACAGGGTTCTCTATTAAACAATGTGTCCTAATGGCAGTCATTTTGGATGAGACACAAACACAAAAACGCCGATACTTGTATTTTGAAAGGGACCACCCAAGGACTATTAAGATCAAGCTTGGTTGCAATTAGCTCGATCAGTTGCTTCAGAGAAAAATTCTTCGATTTTTTTTTTTTCTTGTAAGATCCTATTTTAAACTATGTTCCCCATGGCAGTCATCTTGGATACAGACGAACCTCTGTGATTTCAGAGAAGAAGATCTTTGAGAGCGATTTGCAAACAGGTCTTTTGTTTAACTATATGTTCACTCGCTGGTAGCCATATTGGATGAGTTCCGAACAAAAAAATCACAAACTTTGAAGGGGACAACCCAAGGACTTTTGGTCCCAATAAGTAAATGGTTTCAGAGGAGAAGATCTTCGAATGCTTCACAGTTACCCATATAGTTCCTACTGGCGGCCATCTTTGATGAGGTGCATATGAACATAAAAATCATCACAAACGTTAAAAGGAACCACCTGGAGAAGATCTATAGTTAAAGGCGGACATCGAAAAAGATCACCCTGGCTATAGCCAAATAAGTTAAAAATTGTGGCACAAAAATAGCTAAAAATTATGGCACAAAAATGAGCTTAAAATGGTGGCACAAGATTTCAGATTTGCAGTCATTGAATTTCGAAGAGCGGAGTGACACGGGGTGTCTGTTCTCCTATTTCTCACATTTTATCCTATTTCCCACTTTTTGCCTCATTTCCCAAACTTTTTTTCTTCGTTTTCCCGTTTTCCAGTTGTTGTTTTTTTCCATTTCCCTAAATTTTGATCCATTTTTTCCATTTCCCAAAAGAGTGTCACCCCCTCTTCGAAAGCAAAATACATGCCGACAAATTCTAGGTAAAATGGACATAAGTCATGCATAGCGTCACGCCAATTAGAAGTTGACGATGGCCAGAGTGATATTACAGCCGTCAGAGGTCAATTGTGATAATTGTTTCAAACTCTGTTATATTTATTGTCCTGTAAATTTATTTAAAATGATGCAGAAAATGTGCCATCATTCGAGTCTTTGATCACAAAATACCACCAATTTGTTGGCATGATATAAATTGGAATTCGAAGGAAATTTAAATCGGAATGAGTTCAACAATATAATGAATGATTACCAAGCATATGAGACTAAACGCATGACATTGTGCCTCCCCCTCCTGATTTCGAGACGCACTTCGGCCATATGAAATTTCGGCCATGTCTAATTTCGGACTTGAACGTTCGGTCCTGTCAAAAGTATGTGCTGAAGGTGCTGCATTTCCGTATAAATCTTGGCAAATGATAAATAGTGATTTACTTTTTATGACTGAACTGCCTTCGAGATTGGTCACCAACATATCCAACCTAACCAGATGATCCGATGCAGCATTTACTCCTGACTTTATAAGAGAGAAAAAAACTATGGTATAAATCGTAATAAGAGTTATATTAGGATTTTTTTCTAATGTTGCAGCAGTTTGTCTTAGCTTGGGGTTAGATATACTTTATGTAAAGTTTGTGAGTGAGCTGCCGGAGTTTATACATACATAATTTCCTAAAAATCAGTGTTTAATCCTTATAATTCCAATTCTGTACGTTAAAAACTGCGTGATCCATGTTTACGACGTCTTTATTTGCTGCACTATATTTTTGCGGAGCAGATTCATGGGCAAACGGAAATATGGAAAAATATTTCCGTTTGCTATTCATGACGTTGACCAATGAAAATGAACGTTACAATTACATTTGGAATTATACTAATTTGACAACCCTCGTTGCCTCCAAGTAATCAAAAACAAACAAAACATAAAACCACATTTGTTATTTTGTTTTCCAATCAACAAACAACTAAATCATTATAAAATCATCGTTAATAGATCTACATATGAAATTTTTAACAACATTACATTATCCGAATAAAATTTCAGAAAACAGATGATTTGCCAATTAGAGGAGTTCCTGTCAGTTCTAGATAGTCAAATTTTGTGATTTTTGGTCAAACCTTCAAAGGGAAATAACTCCTACACCGGACAAATGTGCATATTTAATGTTTGATTGTTTTAAAGTACGGATAGACTTGACAATATTTATGATATTCTGCAGTAAGTTAGCATATTTTCGAATTGTTTAATGCTTTCTTAGTCACTGAATTCATTCTGTTGATTGCAGAACTGGCAAATTGTCTATTATAAAATAACGTTAAGACACATCTAGGTAAGATTTTTTTTTTTGCATTAAGGGAGTACGAGTGTCAGAATTTTATTAATTAGAATTAAAATTCTGACCTTTTGTTTTGAAAAGCACTACTAATGGAACAACTTGAGCAATAAAATTTGAGATATAAGACGTTAAAATTTTGGCGTGAAACAGATCTTTCTAGAGTTTTCCCTCAATTTGCAGAAGATGTTTATAGGCCTTTAAATATATGAAATTATAATTGGAAGTTGATTAAATTTTATTCACAGTCTATTTAATGTATTTTAAAGAGACTTATGACCAAGAAAATGTGATCCATGCGCAAAAATTATTAAACACTGTTTGAATGGATATAAAACCCGAGGATATAGAATAGAATAGAATAGAATAGAATATGCTTTATTAACCAATCAAGGGTCCATATTGAGGACATGATGACAAAACATGACAAAAATAATTATTACAGAGACCAATACACATATATAAATATATATATTTTACACTATCAAAATAAAGTGTATTCATAATATTAATAAAATAAAGTGATCAGAGGGCACCAGCACTGTGGACATTTGAAATATAGAGTACAAATTTTGCTATGGATTAGACAAGATGACCGTAGAGAAGGCACCAAGGGACGATGCTTCAGGATAATTCTGTGCAAAATTATAATTTACAGCAGAACTTCCTCCTCGTGCCTTATCCAGATGAGCCAGCTTTTATATGCTATTTACTAAATATTACTTTTTTTTTATAGAATGCTTCTGAAATCTGACGCTCGTACTCCCTTAAATTATTCGTATTGCCGACCAGGTTATGGCCGAAACGTCCAACGGTCCGAAACGACCAAGTCCGAAGTTACACTATGGCCGAAACGTGCTGCTACCACTCTCCCACTATCACAAAATAATTTGATTTTGTAGGAGCAGCTATAAAACTGTTTAAAATTTAGTTAAAACACGCGAATTTTCTTATTTCTGTGTAGGCAATAAAGTAGCTGCGGGACCGTAGCTCTTATGGTCCTTGTGCACCTCTGATTNAATTGGATTCATTTGAATATCAAATGGGGAGCGGGGGGATATATATCAGTGAGCTTTGCTCAGTTTTCCTAGTTTAAATGATGCTCACAGACAATGTGTTGTTCCATATGCTTAATCTTACCTTGTATTTATAGGAGTTTTGCCCCATGTACATTTACTCCTTATCCCTTTATTTGTTCATTTACCGTGGAGTATGTCTCTAGTGCAGTGTGGAATCCGTAAAATATTCCTCGTGCTTGAGGTGTATGCTGTTTATTTTGTCAGTTATGGTGTAGTTGTTCATGTGAGAATTTCTCATATGAATGCACTATCAACATTTGGCTTTCTTGTTGTGTAAAAAATTTAACTATTTTTCTGGCCATCTGTATATATATATTGCCCACATGTCCCGATTTTCTTACGATCAACTCGATGAGTGGCCTATGATCGTTTATATGTTGTATTGTCTATTGGTTCCTTTGTCGGGCAACGGATGACAGTGCTTGTAAGAATACTTTGCCCGATATGTTATGCTTGTTGACGACCCCGCATCCATGACAAAAATGGTGTAAAACAGGGGATGGATGTAGCGTTGTTCAACATTTAGCAAGTGAATTCCGCTAAAACCGGGGTTTATATAGGGGCCGTCTTGAACCGTTACTATGAGGTAAGAGTGTTTGCTCTTTGTTGAAGGCCTCATGGTGACTTCAAGATGAAGAATATTTGCTTAATCTTACCATGTATTAATAGGAATTTTTTTGCCATGTAAATATACTACATATTCCTGTATTTGTTCATTAATAAGAACACATTGTATGCCTCTTATCCATTCCCAAAGTTATTTATCTAACCACATTATATCAAACGCCTTTGTAAAACCAGCTAGGGACGTAACTTGATGCGCTTGGCCTTTGTAAAACTTAAAGAATGAATTTGGAACCTAACAACTGTGAATTGTATTTAGCTGTTGATTAAACCTCTTAGGGTAAAAACTTCCTTGCAGGTTTCGCCAATGTTATAATGACAGGGTGTTTCTGAACCCGAATCGC
>MJUU01003428.1:32051-43579 GCA_002080025.1 Modiolus philippinarum | reverse complement strand
TTCCATAAGGTTATGAAGTGCTCTCGTATATTATTACTACTTGTTGATTTTAGATCATTAACCTTATTTATAGATTTAAGCAGAAATTGGATAGAACCATACCATGAGGGGATTTTCTTTTCAAATAGAGTTTTAGAATTAATATAAGCATGCTGTAATAGAGGAAATGAGGAGTCCAAATTTTCTAGACGGTGCCAATATTTTGCCATAGCTTTTATAATATCAAAATGAAGAGGAAATCTTCCAAGTTCAGACAAAACACCAAAATTTGATGTTTTTTTATGTACTCCTAAAATAAACTTGCAAAATTTTATATGCAGTTTGTCACAGAATAAATGATTATAAATTTTATCAATTGCGCATGCATCTCCTCTAAATTTAGCTGTAAATGGATTAAAGTATCCCCATATTTCTGCACCATAAAGAAGGATTGGTTTAATAGTATGGTCAAAGACATGAATTGAGACTTTTATATTTGGATTAAAAGAGAGAAAATCAGAGCAAAATTTAAAGTAAGCTTTTAAGGCTTTTTGATACAATTCATTCTGAGCCAACGAGAAAGATCCAGAACTTGTAAATTTCAAGCCCAGATATTTAAAAGAAACTACACATTCTATTTCAGAGTTATTGACTGTGAAGGGTTGTTTTAAGTGTCTGCCAGCTTTGTTGAAAATCAAAACTTTAGTCTTTGAAGTATTTATATTCAAACACCAATCTTGACAATATAGATAAAGTTTATCCAACTTAGTATGTGCTGAAGGTGCTGCATTTCCGTATAAATATTGGCAAATGATAAATAGTGATTTACTTTTTATGAACTGCCTTCGAGATTGGTCACCAACATATCCAGCCTAACCAGATGATCCGATGCACCATTTACTCCTGACTTTATAAGAGAGAAAAAAAAAACTATGGTATAAATCGTAATAAGAGTTATATTAGGATTTTTTCTAATGTTGCAGCAGGTTGTCTTAGCTTGGGGTTAGATATACTAATTTGACAGCCCTCGTTGCCTTTCAACAGAATGTCCAAGTAATCAAAAACAAACAAAACCAGTGGTGGATCCAGACTTTCTGCTAAGGGGGGGCCCGACCAATATTTTTTTCAAAAGGGGGGGCCCGGAACCCAATTTTTTTAAAAACCCCTAGGAATTTTAAATATTTTCAGACCTAAGGGGGGGCCCGGGCCCACCCGGGCCCCCCCTAAATCCGCCACTGAAAACTTATGACCAAGAAAATGTGATCCATGTGCAAAAATTATTAAACACTGTTTGAATGGATATAAAACCCGAGGATATAGAATGCTTCTGAAATCTGACGCTCGTACTCCCTTAAATTATTCGTATTGCCGACCAGGTTATGGACGAAACGTCCAAGTCCGAAACGACCAAGTCCGAAGTTACACTATGGCCGAAACGTGCTGCTACCACTCTCCCACTATCACAAAATAATTTGATTTTGTAGGAGCAGCTATAAAACTGTTTAAAATTTAGTTAAAACACGCGAATTTTCTTATTTCTGTGTAGGCAATAAACAGTAAACTTGAAAAAAGAACAAAGGAAATTAATCTATATAGTAAGTTCTTTATTCCTTTCCTTTGATTATTTTTCTATCCCGGTCCATGCATTAGTGATTGGGTGCCTCTCACTACTCTAGTCCATGATCCAGCGCACCTGCCCAATGAATGAACAGTAGCCCTTGCGCTCTTGCTTGTACAGCGCCCTCCAGTGTCCACATGGTTACTCTATAAACAAGATGGCGACCAGTGAAGCGATTCGACGTGTATCAAGTGTGTTCTAATGTTTATATTAGCACCATGTGATTTCAATTTTTTATTTAAAAGGAACATAGCTTCAGAATAGAACAGTGACATTAAATTGTCACCAAAAAGAAATTTTAACTGACATAAAAATGTCGGATAGTGCGAAGTCACCGGTACCAGGGGCTGGAAAGCCATCGGAACCTGCCATCGGACAGAAAACTAAATCACGACTAGCTCAGTTGGCACCAGTGGAAAATCTGAAAGAAAAACAGGTAAATATAAAAAATAATAAAAAGTAGGATTTTAATCAAAATTAGAAATTATTCACTAAATTATAGTATACAAAAGAAAATGGAATTTGTTTCCCATGTTAATTTGTTAATTAATATTGGATACCACAATTTGGTCAAAGTTTCTAAATATTCTCTATATACATATTGTTTTACTATTGTTTTATTTTGACAGCGTACTGTCATTTTTGAGAGATCATTGATCTGATAAGAAAATTACAATTCTCTTTTCATAGTTTTAAAAGTTCTCGCTCTTTGTTTGAACTGTTATTTATGACAGCTATAAAGACTAATTATGACTGTTTGAAGATCAATTTTCTTACAGAGAAAATCTTGTATTACACCTATGAAATTACATGCAGGATTTAAACAATTTATTATGTTACACCATAGAACAAACAAAATATCTTCATTGCAGAATAAATCTACACCATAAAAATATTTTCAAAAATATTCACTGTAAATTTCTGATTAAAAAAGAATTTTATTTGAACCAAATTTGGTTTGAGTCATTATCTAAACTTGTATATGTAGGACAATCAATTTAAATGCAAATTTATTATTTAATTCACAAAAAATGATATCAAAAAGAATTGTCAAACATGAAAATACTGTACATTTGTTATGGATAATTTACCATTTGAATGGATTTTAAAAGTTGAGAGAAATTTAACAGCAGTATACATATATGTAATACACTTAAGGTATTATATATATCGTGACCCTTTTTGCACTTTTATTCATATACTGGTTTGTAAAATGACTCTGAGTGGGAAATCTACATTTTTTTCATGTCATTTTGTGTACAGCAATAGTACTGATTATGATATGATTTACAATATTAATTTACAGTCTGAGACATAGTTACTCAGGGATTTACTTCCACTTCTGCAGGTTGGGTCCCAGGGACCCACCTTATAAATTTTCCCGGGGTCCTGCTACACTAATGTGGGTCCCAGGGGTCATATGTAAATTTCTTGATTGATCAGATTAATGTCCAGTAATTAAGCAATTGCAATATTTCAGCTATATCAGGACGAGAGAAAATAAATGTTTCAATTAAGAAAATTATGCAGTACTGTAACAGGTGGAGGGGACATTAGGAGTAACAAGTTTTGAATGCCAGGGGTCAATTTCCTGCTCCCGCTCATTTTTCCAGAAAATGGGTAGGGACAGGAAATTTAGCCTTCTCTATATGTCTCCTAGCTACAAAAAAATGTAGTCTGCTCTTGAACAAAAAAAAGGAAGGGTCTTAAAATTGCATGGAACGTGGTGTTTGTCCACACAGTTTGGCTATAATGGTTCATGGTCAGACTCTCCTTATTATGACCTGACCCCCACATAAACAGGGTATGTCCACATCGATGCACCAGGCAGCTCTGTAGCTGGAGTCTCTGAAAACCAATACAGGTGCCAGGTGAAATTTACTTTGGACCAAAGATACATTGTTTCATATTGATTTGTTGTATATGTACAAGTTTAGTAAGACGAGTTTGTGATGGGTATTTAGTTTTGTTTTTACCCCAGCCTGAACACAAGTCATTATCCGTCAATCAATCCAGTCAATCTGGAACTATTGTTTTTTTTTACTTCCCCTTTACACGGCTTTCAACTGCATGCTAATCCCAGGGGGATAAAAAAAAGGTGGGAGTGGATGAGAATCTTGGAATCTTTTATGCCCTTGTCTGTAGGTGACAGGGGCTTTAAGTTTTACCCTTGTCTGTACCTAGGTAAGTCTGAAATTTTCGTCAAGGATTTCTCAGCTTATGTATGCAGGAATTATTTTTGATATTTGTTCTGAAGCTTTGGTATATAGAGTTGTATCTTGTCTCTCCTTTTCAAGTCTGTCACTCATATATTTCATGTACTTCCTGTTTGCCAATATCTATTTGGCGGAGCATTTGTGTCCCATGGACACATTACATGTTCATGATGTTATCAAAATGAACTTAATTATGTAGAAATGAAGAAATTACATTGTATTTTAGTATAGCGACCTTGCTTCATAAATTAACAATGTACATCCCTTTACTAATCAATGTATGATTTATGGTTGTTAGAACACAGTAATAACAATGGTTGGATAATTGAAATAGAATACGAAAAAAAATGTCATCCGTTACAATTTACAATGAATAATTGAACATAAAAGTTGTCAATTAATATGTATTGTTTCAGGATATGTTTAAAGGGATTATCCATTAATATGGAGAAATGCGGCTTGGGTTGATGCATTAAATTACATGTATTTTTGTTTTTGGTACAAAAATGTATTAAAACCTTGGTAAGAAGTAAAGGGGTATTTTAAAGCATGATCACGGACCCAAAGTCCAAAAATTTTGTGTTGTCTTAAGGCGTTCAATGATACCTTTTGAAGGTAAGACTGTATACTAGTGGCAATTTTTTTGTCGGGAGGGGGGAGGGGTGATCAAATAATATTGCCAGAAAGAATTTCATATACAGAACAGCTGTACTGGTTGGGAAAATGCCTAGTTTCAAACATTTCATTCTTTTGTTTACTTAGGTTGATATTTACTTTACTGTGTTCAATATAAGGAGCTATTTCTATACTGTAGTATAGTCATTGAGTTCTATGGTGAAAACAAACTTTTAGATTTAAACAAACCATAACAAGTCTCAACTTCTCGTCTTTGTTGTTTAAAACAAATATAAAACACCCCTTAGAAACTTTCATTGCAAGAATATGTTAATTATCTGCAAACAATCGTTTCTTGGACTAGGTTCTTTATACATAAGGCCAATAAAAAATATATGTCTGTTTAGGGTTACATTGATTGAAAAATTAGGGTAGGTAGGTTGGTTAATTCATTTTATTTTTAAAAATCATTTTATATAGACCCCTATGGGACAGACTATAACAACAGGGACTTTTCATCGATGTTTTACTTGAAATACCAATAAAATGGTCTAGGGTAGGGAGAAAAAAATAGGGTAGGTAGGGAAACCCTAAACAGACATGTATTTTTGTTTGGCCTAAGTGTGTAAAATAGTACATATACATGCATTACGTAAATAGTCGTTAAAAAGAATACAAGTTTATGCGATCTCATGCAACGTCATAACAAATCTGGTGTAAATATAACTGAAATTTATAAATGTAGTTTAGATAATAAAGTCCGCAATTTATTCTCTATATAATGATACATAAGTTGATTGTATATGGTGAAGTTTAAAGGACTTTATCAGTTTTGTATGTAAATGGATTATTTATACAAGAAAGGCTTTTATGCCAACTAAATACTATTTGAGTAACTATATATATCTTATTAAATAGTGGCCACAAATGAAATTATTTGTTTACATTAAATTGATATTATTCAAAATTTTGCATTCCCACGATAACGGGTTGAATTAATATTCTTATTACGTGTAATAATTCTACGCAGATAAAAGACAGGGTCTCTATGAAGGTATACCGTTATCACATTTAGGTGTTTGTTGTCTTTTCTGCTGAAATTTTTTAAAAAGACAATAAGAAAATATTTATTGGGTTAACCATGCAGTCAAATTTTGCAATACTGAAGAAATATACCCATGGTGTTGGAATGTACATGTATATTTAAGATATAGACAGGGTGGTCTAGATTTTTTACCATCTTTGTGGTAGAATATAATGGATCATAGGTCACTTCAGTATATTTGGTAGATAATCATCTCTGCCCATGCAAAGAAGTTGTCCATTTTTATTTCATTATTATCAAAAATTAAGGAATATTCTTTAAATTTTGATTGTCAGTCTTGAATGCACGAAAATGACACTTTCTACATACATACATTTAATTACTTTGAAATGGAATGTAAATTTGCATTCCATTTCCAAAAGAAAACCAATGCAAAATTGCTTATGGCAT
The DNA here is from genome assembly GCA_002080025.1 of Modiolus philippinarum. NCBI lineage: Eukaryota > Metazoa > Mollusca > Bivalvia > Mytilida > Modiolidae > Modiolus > Modiolus philippinarum. Next base: position 37,656 of record MJUU01003428.1, on the reverse strand, counting down.
GGGTGTAAGCATTTACATAAAGATTTGGTAGCCATAAAATACAAAGCAAAACAAGCCATTGAGAGAGCAAGAATTTGCTTCAAAACCTTTCAACAATTTTGTTGTCATGGTTACTTTCCTGCAACATGAAAATAAAAAAAAATATGAAATCCTCCCACCTGCCCAATATTCATATGGTGACTCAGGATTCTTAGCTATGTTGAAATTAGAACACTGTATTTAGCATAAAACTTTTTACTGAGTAACTTGTACAGTAGACAAAAATCAGGTTTTCAGGGGATTTTTTTGTAAATCTAGAGAAGCACATTGACATTAAGGAAATCCATTGTTTTGGCGGTGCAAGATTTTTCTGTCTTACACAGGGGGGGGGGGGGGGTGTTAGACAAGCTAAAATGTACACACGTATATTCCCGTGAGTTTCTATATCATAACAATATACTTAGCTTAGTCCACATGAATCGAAAATAATATAATTTAAAGTATTAAATAGTATACTGACTGCCTTATAGAACGCCAAAATTTGAATTAAAACACATCATAAATGCCTAAATGATCGGCACTGAAATAACCGCGAACTCGGGCGCATGCTCCATGCTTTATGACGTCATGAAAAGGGAAGTAATTCAATTATGTCAACAATGGCGTTTCGACGGTGTTTTGTTTGATTTTTGGATGCTGAGGGGGAGAAAAATAATCAAATACCAGTGAGAGAGTCAGACAAAAAAATCTCAGACACCCTCAGGTAAGATTTCTGGCGTCTCGGACTCTGCAAGCTTCGTCAGAGTACTTGAAATCCTACCCTTGGGTGTCTGAGATTTTTCTGTCTGACCCTTGCCCTGGTGTTAGATTCTTATAATCTTAGACTTTTTCAGCATTTTTGATAATGAGTACTTCTTTTTCGACTAATTTTTGGATTTTGGCTTTCCATATTATTTGATTTTTAATGCTGCAGATGAGAGGTTACTCCTTGAAACATGTGTACAGCATAATGAAATTTACTGTTTTTTTATGCAGCTATGGTATTTTTAATTGTATTAAGATTCTCATCCATGTTGGGGCGGTTTATAGGCTTTTAAGTGTCATATTTTTTATCCTACCCCCCCTTAATATCAAATAAGATTCTGACAAACATTGAGGTTTTTATTGGCCATCTAATCAGAAATAACATTCATATAAAATGACGCCTCTCTGGTTCTTGAGATGGCTTTTTTGGGGAATCAAGAGGAGAGTTATACTCATATCATAGTTTCAAAAAATAGAAAAAAAAAATGGGAACATTTTGGTGGGATGGGCAGGGGTCAGACTCTACTAATCAACCTGATGTGGCCTTTATATTCAATTTAAAGGTCAAAAGAAGGTATGCTATTATGCATAATAGATGGTATAAATATAATGTTATATCCTTCTTTATTCTTGAAACTGATGTCACTTGAACAACTTTTAGCCTTTATAAAAGTCCTGTTATAAGGAATATTTCTGTGAAATGTATAAACAGATGAATTTAGCATTGAGATGAGTTGGAAAAGGTCCATAATCTGTTAAAAGGCCATTTTATAGAGCCCACGGTTCATTTAAAAAATATCCCTTATACTAGTAGCCTAGTGGGTGCAGTGATTTCCCCTGGGCTTGATACATGATTTTGTGATTACATGAAAAGCAGACTGCTTTCCAAACCCTTTATTGAAGGAGTAGAAAAATTTTCCAATAGAAATAGCACAAGAAATAAACCCGGGAAAAACAGAGATGGCCTTAAAAAAACAAAACAAAACTAACAGGTTTTAACAAAGCTTTCATTTATGAACAAAAAATTACACTGCAGGGTAAACACTGTCTGGGTCACAGAACAATTTTTTTTTTGGGGGGTGCTAGGGGTGTGTTCCCATACAACACCCCTGTAAAATTATAAAGCACCATTTAACTGTACATTTGCATTACAGTAGAGGGTTCAGTGTATATGTAACTAGTATGTTTACTTCGGATACATGATTTCTCACATTTTGTGTGATGATCGCAGACACCCTATTGCCTCCTTACAGAGAACATACTAGTAATCACATGTTATTTCCATGGTTGTTACTTATTCAGGGGATTATGAGACTTGAAAATGGGAATGTTACGCTTCCTTGTATTTTTGATATTTCAAAATTTGTATTTAGATTTTGTATAGCCTATAGAACATAAATTTAAAGTAGACATAACAAAATTTGCTGTGACTTTTCTCCAAATATCTTTTTTAGTGAATGATAAAGGATAATATGGCATACACCAATGGAAAGCTAATTTTTTGCCGCTTCTGTCCATGCATTACCATAATTTTACAACAAAGGATGAAAAAGTTTTCCATTACCCTTCTATGTTATTTTAACAGAAAATTTGAGTCAGAAACAGAGGGAGTATACCCGTTGAACTGAACACTTGTATTTATAGTTATTTTGCCCTTGGGTCTATGGATTAACCAAACCACATGGGTCGGGAGTTAATCTCGATTTCATAGCAAAAAAGTAATTATGTAATTACTTGATTAGGTATCAACAAAAACTATTTACCTGTAAACAAATTCATTTTAATTTAAGTAAATGGTAAGTGGACATTGGTTCTGCAAATTTTATTCTCATTTTTACCCAAACATTTTTATGTAAATCAGTAAACAAATCAAAATTCTGTTTGTTCATTGGTCATCCGAATAAACAACAAACATGCACCCTATATGCAAATAAGTAATCCATCGGCAATGCATTTGGTGTTCTTTTGTTACATGGTTTGTTGGTTTGGGTAAATCATTCGCCCATCACTCCCACATGTCATTTCTTTAGAACTTGAGTGAAATTAACATTAAGGTCTATGGATAATATTTTTATTTGAACTATATGATTTAAGCTGTGGCAAATTTTGTTGTGCGTACTTTAATAGATTGCACAAGTTGAATGCATATAGACAGAGACAAAAGTTTTCTTTGAAATGATTGTGGAAGTGCTTTTTACACATTGAAAGATGCAAAAATGCCACTAGACTTATTGTTCATGAAGATAGCTGATAATTTTACACAGTTTATCTTCAGAAATCTTGTATTAATTATGAATGAGTTAACAAATGGAGATATGGAAGGTGTCTGAATTATTGACATAGAGTTTATGGCTAAAAATAAGTGATCAGATACACTAGTACACCTTTTTGGCTAATATAATCCGTTTTTGTCTAATTTAACAGAAAACCCCTAATTTTTAGCCAATTCTTGTAATATTATCCTTGTCCCTTTTAAATTAGACTTGTCACTGTAAAATTAGCCATTTCCAGGTTAAATTAGACCTTTTTTTATTAAACCTAATGGGTAAAAATAGTGATGTGTATTCAATTTACCCAAAAAAGGTCTAATTTAACATGGACATGGCTAATTTTACAGTGACAATGTCTAATTTAATATGGACATGGGAAATATAATGGGATTTGGCTAAAATAACTGTCCAAGTCTAATTTAACGAAAATTGGCTAATTATTAGGTGTTTCAATGTTAAATTAACCAAAAATGGATTATATTAGCCAAAAAGGTTTACTAGTGATATCTTTCAGGATTTATATAGAAGTAAATGCATATCTGATACAATGAAACAGGTTTGAAATTTATATGCATAAAACATCTTGGTATTCCCTTCACTGAAACAGCTTGGTATTATTAGTTTTGATGAGCAAGTGAATTAATTAATTTTCTTGATCACATCATTAGGGTCGGATCCAGTATGGATCCAGTATGGGAGTTGTCCGTCGTAATCATTAAAAAAAAATAGAAATTTGGAAGAAAATCTGAATACATATAAGAGTTAATGCCCTTTATTGGTCAAGTTTTTTTGTAACTATACATTTTGTCTTATATTTCAAAAGCCATTTGAGATGGAGGTTAAGATTTAATGCAAAACTTTCAGCATGTCAAGGACTACATTGTATCATAATGATGGAAGTTGGCGACCTCATCCAAGATGGATGCCAGTGATTTAACATTGGCTCTCTGGGAAACACATTTAAAGATTTTCTCCTCTGAGATTATCTGGCCAATTGGAATTGTACTTGGTCACAACTGTCCTTAGTTAGTCCCCTTTGAAAAACGTGTGTAGCCAGGCCTCTACATCCACTTTTATTTGGATTTGTCCATCGGAAAAGTGAATTGAAGAATCACTTGTCTGAAATGAATTTTTACAAGTCCAAACAGTGCAGAATTTCATTTATTTGAATTTTTCACTTGTATTACAGATAAGTTTGAAATTTTACTCGTCCAAATCAAATTTGGACTGGTAGGGACAAGTCCGACAAGCCTTAATGTAGAGCCCTGGTAGCAAGTCCCCATCAAATCCAAGATGGCTGATAGTGGAGAACATAGTTTAACATGGTTACTTTGGAAAACACATTCAAAGATCTTCTACTCTGAGACTACTAAATGGCCAATTGTAACCATATATACTTGGTCACAACTGTCCTTAGTTGGTCCCTTTGAAAATGAGTCTGGCAAGTCCCAATCAGATCCAGAATGGCTGCCAGGGGGGAACTTAGTTCAACATTGGACACTATGGGAAAATGCATTTAAAGATCTTCTCTGCATAAACTGTTCCTATTGGAACCAAACTTTGTCAAAATGGTCCTTTAATGATTTGGAAACCCACTTCTAAAAAATGTGTCCATTAAGTTCACATTAAATCCAAGATGGCCTTCAAGGGAAGTCATACTAGTTTGAAAACTGCCTTTAACATAGGAACCTATGGAAAATGCATATATTTTAAGATAATCTCTGACACAGTGGGCAATATTGCATAGAGGTCTAATTATCATTATAGTGATACACGTCTTAAAATACCCTAGATGAACTGCAATCGACAGAGGCATTTTGTCAATTGCAGTTTACTTACCTACAAGATTTTCTGCAAACCTCAAAAAAGATTGGAATGAAAAATTTTCTTTCCTGAAGAAATTCTTCTCAGTTAAGGTTCCACTAAAGTCAAAAATTAGGACACTCAGTAAACATAAAACATTTGTCTGTATTTCTCAAGCTGCAAGAAATGTAGTAGAATATTATTGTGGAAAGTGCTCTTTTTAACATAATCTACAAATACAAACTGAAAAAATTGTAAATAAATTTGAAAATTTTATTTTACAGGCGAATCTTCATTTGGTAAACACTCAATTTTAAAAAAAATCAGGAGATCTGAAAAAGGACTTATATGTTTCAAAATTGTTGCGGATGTATACTTTAATATCTAAGGAAGGGCAAGCTAATGCCGATTATTTTGGACTACATGTACTGTTCATTTTCAAGATTCAGTTCAATTTTGGTATATAGGGGAAGTAATTTCACACATTCAGGTCAGAAATTGCCAAATTTCTACCTTAAAACAATATGCTACTAGACAAACCAAGGTTAGCTTGCCCTGCATTATACATCATAGTATTGGTAAAGAGCAATTTCAAAAAGAATTAGACATTTTCCTGACCTCCTGATTTTTCGAAATTTGAGTGTGTAACCCAGGTAAAGATTGGTATATAAAATCTTAAATTTGATTTATTTACAATTTTTGCAGCGAGTACATGTAAATAATGTTTAAAAGAATGCATTTCTTCATGA
>MJUU01003428.1:13218-24777 GCA_002080025.1 Modiolus philippinarum | reverse complement strand
CAGATGAGTGATTAGCAAAGAAAGATGAATGTTTGCAATGAGGGGTGAATGATTAGCAATGACAGATGAATGATATGCAGTGACAGTTGAATGATTAGTAATTATAGATGAATGATAAGCAATGGCAGATGAATGAATAACAATAACAGTTGAATGATGAACAATGACTGATGAATGATTGGCAGTAACAGTTGAATGATGAGTAATGACATTTAATTGATTATCAGTTAGAGTTGAATCATAAGCAATGGCAGATGAATGATGAGCAGTGACAGTTTATGATAAACATTGACAGATGATCATGAATGATTAGTGGTGACAGTTGAATTATTAACAGTGACTGACAGATGAATGATTAGCAATTACAGATGAATGATTAGCAATGACAGATGTATGAATAGCAATGATAGATTAATGATAAATAACAACAGTTGAATGAGCAATGACATATGAATGATTAGCAATGACAAATGAATTAATAGCTATAACAGATGAATGGTAAAGAACCAAAGATGAATGATTAGCAGTGACAGTTGAATGGTAAGCCATGACAGATGAATGATGAGTAGCGACACATGAATTATTAGCAATGACAGATGAATGACAATAATGATGGATAAATATTAGCAATGATGGATAAATGACTACCAGTGACGAATGAATGACTAGCAAAGACAGATGAATGACTAGCAAAGACAGATGAATGATTGGTAAAGACAGAAGAATGATTAGCAATGACAGATAAATAATTTGCAATGACAGATGAACTATTAGCAATGACAGATGAATGACAATCAGTGACAGAAGATTTATTAGCAATGACAGATGAATTATAAGCAATGAATGATGAATGACTACCATTGACAGATGAATGACTAGCAGTGACAGATGATGGACAAGCAATGGGAGATGAACAACTAGATATGACAGATGAATAATTAGCAAGGACAGATAAATAATTAGAAATGAGCAATAACCAATGGGAGAAAAATGTTGAAACATTGAATTTTTTACTACACAATAGCAATTGTTTGAAATGATGAAATGATACTTTAGGGATAGAGAAAGTGCATGCTATTTGGTCTCGGGAATAAAGTTGTACACATTGTATTTCAAAGAATAAATTGAACTTAAAGGTGTTACAGTTTATATAAATCTAGCCTAATTAATGATCTTTTACCAGCTAAGTATATTTTAATCTTTCATTTTGGCAGGCATACTTTAATATAAATGTGTGAAGAAATTTTGACTATTGTAACACTTAATTAAATATAGATTAAAATCAACCTACCGTGTTGTTGTTCTCTAATCTGTTGGTTCTTCGTTCCTTCCTTTCTAATTTTAGCCATTAATTCATTTCCTGTTTCCAATTCCATCTTCCCGAAAATTGTTATGATGTATTTAGTTATAAAATTTGCAAAACACAGAACAATTGAAGATTGACAGATAACCTTTTCGTAATTGATTCGTTACGTTTATAATGATACCAGTTACGTGATTATTTCTGTCCTTGGTCTTTAATTTAAATTATCCTCTTTCACAGGCGAGCAGTTTTCTTTTAGCAATTCTTTCGCCTCGTCTATTATCTTATAAAATTACACAATGAGAATTTATGTTGTTCAACAGCTTATTCTCATAAATACTGTTTTAATTTGTTTCATACAACGCAGAAACACAATTTGAAAATCATAACATGGTGGGAATATGTTGAATTGACGTGTAAGAAGTAATTTTGCTCCGTAGTTTTCTTAGTGGATTCTAATTGGAATTCTTGGTGATAAATTAATGGATTAAAAAGCACACTGTAAATGGTTAAAACGAGTAATAATACATTTAAAATCTCTGCCTTTTATGGCTTTATCGACATTTAGTGGTATTTTTCATTTAAACATTTCCTTTCAATAGAATACATGATGGTAAACTGCTGTGAAAGGTGAAAGCCATCTATCGTGGATTTGTTTCGTTTCAATTCATGAATTGGCGCTTCATTAAATGTTACTATAGCGATTTCGGATTAAAATATTATATTATGAGGACAACATGATAAAACGACTGCTGATATAAATATATTTCCATCTTGGAAACCTGTTTAATCTTGCGTACATTTGAACATTGAGAAAATATTAAACTAACAAATTATAAAATCGTTAAATTTGATGGCAGAAAAATGACAGTTTGACAAGATTGTTATAGCCTTGTAACGCTGCCAAGGAAGTTAATTATTCCGATGTCCGAACATGGAGAATTTTCTTTTCATATGTTACTTTTATCAAATTTGAAATGTTTTGATTGAAAATTTGTCATTGATTTGATATACTTATACCGATTTAACCAGTCACCTTTGTTAGTGGTTAGATTCATTTACGGCTTAAATTTTTATATTAAGAAATATTCCTTCTAATACGTACAAAAAGAGATAACAGTTTTTACTACCGTGTGTGCGTCAAAATTGAAGGATTAAATTGAAGAAAAATCAGATAAAACTACTGGGATTTTAATCAATGGCTTAAACAACAATTAATTATAGATATATAGCTGTTGAAATCAATTTGTTAGCATTTAAAGATCGAAATTTGAGATCTTCAGTTAGGGATCATCTGTAGTTGAGGAAAATGGATGACAAAGCAAAGAGAAAAGTCAGTGTTGGCAGAAGACAAAGTATTCTTATTGTTGACAAGAATTTCAAGGTAAATATTTAAATCCTCTGTTTTTTATGCTGCACATTTGATGTGCTGCATGTTTGTGCAGCTTTAAATTCGAAGTTATGTATACTCTATTGGAATTATATGTTATGTTTGATAACATTGTTCCTGTTGACAATATTACATGCCACCAAGCTGAGACCTGAGTTAGCTGGAGGCTGACCATGAATGTGAAGCATGTGACAGAGCTTAGCCCTGTGTTAACTTGTAGCATGTAGCCATCAGCTGAGTCTTGAGTTAACTTGAAGAAGACCATTTGTAGCAATGTGGCCAAGATAGCCCTGAGATATCTTGATGGAGACCATTTTTAACAAGTTGCAGCCAAGATAATCCTGAGTTTAACTTGAGGGAGACCATTTTAAGCAGGTGGCCAAGATAGCCCTGAGATATCTTTAGAGATACCATTTGTAGCATGGGCCCAATATAGTCCTGAGTTTACTTTAGGGAGACCATTTGAAGCATGTGACCAAAATAATTTTGAGTTACCTTGATAAAGAGCATTAGAAGCATGTGACCAAGATGGTCCAGAGTTTACTCCATGTAGACCATTTGAAGACATTTGTGACCAAGATAGTCCTGAGTTAACTTGAGGGAGACCGTTTGAAGCAATTTGTGATCAAGATAGTCCTGAGTTAACTTGAGGGAGCGAATTTATAGCATGTGGTTAAGGTGGTCCTGAGTTAAATTTAGGGAGACCATTTGAAGAATATATGTTACAAAGATAGTCCTGAGTTAACTTGAGGGAGAGCATTTAGAGTATGTGGCCAAGGTGATCCTGAATTTACTCGAGGGAGTCAATTTGTAGCATGTGGCCAAACATATAGTCCTACGGTAATTGGAGGAGGATCATGTGTAGCATACTTTGCCTTCTCAACTCATTTGGCAGTACACATCACCTACTTTACCTGATAGGGCCTAGTGTGCTTTGGAACTACACAATCTTTGGATGAGTTTCTGTGATTTGGTATGTTTCTCACTAAATTTTGGTGGTTGGAAAATGGTATTTGCTATATAGATTTTAGTACTAATTCATAGCAGAGTAATTGTGTCGCCTTCATTCACGCAGTGGCGACATTTAAGGATCACTATTCGTCGTCTTGCGTCGGCGTCTGCATCGGCGTCTCAAAAATTTCTGTCACAGTTTTCTCAGGAACTATGTATTCGATCTTTCTGCAATTTGGCATGGAGTATCAGTATGGGGACCTATACTGTGTAATAGAGTTTGGGATCTCTCCCATGCCCACTTCCTGTTTGACCGAACTTAGAATATTTTTTGCGTCTTGAAAATTTCTGTCACATTTTTCTCAGGAACCACAGATCCCAGCCTTTTACAATTCAGTATGGAGTATCAGTATGGGGACCCATACTGTGTAATAAAGTTTGGGATCTCTTGCATGGCCACTTCCTGTTTGATGGAACTTAGAATATTTTTGTTGATTGGTGTCACAAAAAATTTCTGTCACATTTTACTCAGGAACCACAATTTCCAGCCTTCTGTAATTTAGCATGAAGTATCAGTATGGGGACCTATACTGTGTAATAGAGTTTTGAATCTCTGCCATAGAATATTTTCCGAGTCTTGAAAATTTCTGTCACGTTTTTCTCAGACACCACATATTCCGTGCCTTCTACAATTTGGCATTGAGTATCAGATTGGGAACCTATAATGTGTAAGAGGGTCTGAATTCTCTTGCATGCTCATTTCCTGTTTGACGTAACTTACTTTTAGTGTTATTACCCAGGCGACACATGTCTTCCGTGGAAGACTTACTACTAAGTATTGGTATTGACCTTCATTGCACAGTTCAGTAACCAAAATTGTAACATTTTTTTGAGTATAGGTCAGATTTTCAGTAACTATATTTTGAAGTCTCCAATATTTTGTAGAAAGCTGCTCTTGGCTAGCACAAAGCAGTTGTAATCTAGCTGCCATAGAGTTTCTGATCATGCCCTAAATTGGCTTGTATTTTTAGTCATCAGTTTGGTGTTAAATGATTATTGTGATTGAGTTTCTGCATAACGATTAAATTTGTTATTGTTTACACAAGTTTAGTAGAAACAGTTGATACAATGTCTTCTAGTTTTAGAGATACAAATTAGATGTCTTGAAATATGTTGGAAACTGAACTCTTCGTTTCTGATTTTTAATCTCCTGGTGTGGGGGCTATAGCATTTTATTTGTTCATGCATCACAAAATTTAAGTCTATGTATCTTTAATCCTGTAGATCAATACTCTTTATCGATGGATGCATCTTGGATAATATTAAAAAGGTGGATTTGGTCTTCATTCCATGCATCAATGACTCGGAAAAGAGTTTTTGTAACGGTTGAGATTTCAAATACTGAACAATTATGTCAGTGGATGTGTAGTTTGAAGCTCAAGATAAAAATTTAGTTACTCTGACCTTCATTTCATACATGAGTGACTCAGGTTAAAGGGTTAACGATAGCCATTACCATCAGTTGGCATCTGTCCCCTAGTTCATATGTAAATCTTAATTTTTTAATTCAAATTTTCTCCTATTGGATTACACTGCCAAACTTTAACACAATTTCCCTTGTTTGATCCCCTGTAAATATATGTGAGCATTCCACAACTCCTCCAAGAAGGCTGCCATTTGAGAACATAATTTCATACTGGACCTTTGGGAAATGGTGGACCATTTAAAAAAAATGTTGACAGGGATAACAAGAGTTACAAACTTAAGTTTTGATTCCACAGCTTTCCAGATCTTAGGCATATTATGTATCAAATCTGTTTAACCTACATTTCTTGCAGGAGTAAGTTTAAATTTTGTCAAAATTTAACAGATTACATGTATAATGACTTTTTTTGGTCAATTTTGGATCAACATATTTCGGTATTATGGTGAAAATTTTAATAAGTGTATAGTGAATTATAATATCAGTAACTTTCATAATTCTGGTTGGCCAAGATGAAAATTTGAACATAAGATTTATTTACTATTTCTTCTTTAACCCTTTTTTCCACAAGTATGGCTGATCTTTTATGTACTTAGATGCATTTAGTTACATAATAAATCTTGACTTGATTGTGTACATAAAATGATGATTTTAAGACACCATATAACCATTTTGTGCATAAAATTGTCATATAGAGTTATATTATGTATATTTATTGCTTATTTAATAGCTCTTGACTTTTAAAAGTCTTAGCGAAAAAATATTAATGAAATAGGACAGAAACAGTTGATTTCAAATCAGATCAATACTTTTGTAAGACAATTTTATCTATGGAAATTTATAGACTTAAATTTCTTTAAAAAAAATTACTTATTTAGGGTTTAAAAAGTTTGTATGTAGAAGCAATGCCATTTTCACATCAATAACCAATTTTTTACGCAGTCTTTGGCTGATTCAAAACAGATTAAGTTTATTTTGGTACATGGGATACGGAATAGGTTGAAAGGTCATATTGAAGTTGGAAACCAATTGTGACAAAAGTGAATTAAATTTTAAGTTTCCACACCAGTACGTATACAGTTTAGCAAGTTATTTCCCTTTATTAAACATAATTTTTCAGATTATAAACTTTTATCGAAGCCTTGACCAATCCAAAACCTCCAGGATAAGACCATCCTATAATGCATTTGTATTTCTGAATCTATAGTTTGTGAACAATATCACCCCTATAAAGCTGAGTTCTCTGCAAACAGTTTAGGTAAGAAGAGTTCTCGTATAAGGCTATAATAAAAAAAAAAATTGTTTCCCCTTACCAGACCTTACCTAATAATGTTGAGTAGGTAGGTAGGAAGAAATTTTTTTTCATAATGTTTACTAAAAAGAGGTTAGAAATAACTGTTTTTTTTTATCCAAACTTGAGTAAAAAAAAATTTTCTCTCTGAAATGTCAATAAAATTATTTGAGTAGGGCCATATTTTAAGGGTCGGTAGGGTAAGGGGAAACAAACATTATTTTAATTTTGGCCTAATTGGTTTATCTGGTTCAGGATAATGTTTAGGTACAGTTTAACATTTACCTGTACCTAAATGTTACCAAGCTTAATAGGGGTGAATATGGAAAAAAGTCTGTAATGAAAAATATATGAGGGTGCATGTGACTAAAGTGAAAAAAGGGGAGGGAACTTATATTTATATAAAGAATACAGCCTGTTTTTGTTGTACTATAGGTAAACTCAGGAAAATTATTTATGTAATCTTTTCACATTATCTGCCCCGTAATAAAATTTTAAATAGAAAATTATAAAAATATTGATATACTAGAATAATATATCTTTTGTTTGGGCGTTATTTCAAAATATAATGTGTATTGTATGTTATTTTTCATTAAATTTAAACTAGACAAAGTAAAATTGTATTAAAATTTCACTTAATATGTTTTAAAGTTTGCTCCCATTGTACCAGTTGCCAGGCTTGCATATTTCAAATAGAATGTAAAAGTGATGGCTTTTTAACATTTTTTGATAATAGATTTTTTTTAGTATTGGTTCTATCATGGAATCTTGGGGATCTTCGTATACTTCAAAAAAGGTAACACACAGTTTTTGTAAATTTTTGCTTTGTTGGATTACAATTTGATTTCTCAGTAATCATCTCAATCATCTAATTTTAGTTTTTAGCTGAATATAGTTTAAGGGAGTATGAGTGTCAGAAATTTTGTAATTAGAATTAAAATTCTGACCTTTTGTTTTGAAGAGCACTGCTAATGGAACAACTTGAGCAAAAAATTTTGAAAATCCATGTAGGAATTTTCGAGATGTAAGACGTCAAAAGAGTTCTCTCTAGAGTTTTCCTTTAATTTGCATGAGATGTTAATAGGCCTTAAAATATATGAAAATATAATTGGAAGTTGATAAGATTTTATTCACTGCCTATTTTATACATTTTAAAGTGACCCATGACCAAGAAAATATGAAACCTGTTCAAAAACACTGTTTGAATGGATAAAAGCAGAGGATATTGAATGCTTCTGAAATCTGAAGCTCATACTCCCTTAAGATGACTTTAGAATTTCAGATATATCAAAAACTGCCTGACTGAAAGACATGTCAGGCAATTCTTCAGTCGGTCTGGGAAAAATTTTCAACATACAGGACCGAATGTCAGGTTAAAAATATTTTGTAACTGGTGGTCCTGTAAATCTTCAGAGCATGCAACTTATTTTTATTTGCCTGACCAAATGTTTTGCAAGGCTTGATTTGTCTGGAATTTCAATCCATCCATTTTCTAAACAGGATATTGGGTAGGTTCAACCCATTATTATTACTTTAGATTTAAAAACGAGAGCCCTTTGGCCTTTAAATGGCCTAAGTAAAAAAAAAATATGAGATACTGGTAGATAAGAGTAAGTTCAAAGTATTTTCAAACAAGAAGTTGCATAAGAATGACCATACAGAAGTTATTTTAAGGTTATACCGTATTTGACCTTATTAGGGCCCCTGCTCCAATAAGTGCCCCCTCACCCTTTTTCAAAGTCAAAATACACAAGCGCCCCCTCAAAATTCCCAAACTGCCAAAATTTACTTACGGTTATTTGCCGATGTTCGAGTTTTAAGAGGGTATATTATTGCCGTAATTTTAAGAAACAGAATGTTTATGTACCTCCCACAACTCCTGAGTAATGATATCTATTTATTTATGCCGAATTCGCGTGATTGATAACTGTTACTTTTTCGTTTCATCACGATTTTAACAACCGAAAGTTGAAGACGCATTATAGAACTTAATAATAATGACGGTAGCGGACATACAGAAATTCTGGTTTTGCCGATTCAATTAAGCGCCCCCGTTTTTGAATTTTCAAAGCACCCTGGGCGCTTATTGGGTCGAATACGGTAATTAAAGTACTGTTCAGTCATTTCAAGTTACAAAGCCCCCTTTAAAGTTTTTTTTTTTTTAAATTAAATCATGTTTAACAAAAAATAATATATGCATAAAAAAAAGATATGGATTGTGGAATTAACTATCAGAACAAACACACCAGGCAAATCCAGCATGGTATGTCTATATTCTAATCTATGGAAAACACCTATTGTTGAAAAAATTGAACTTTGAGACAGCATCTCTTGATATGAGATGAAATGTGTTGTATTTACTTGACATTTCTCCAGTGTGTATTATTAAGTGGTATGGCACTTGAAATTGTTTAAAAGGGACATAACTCTGGAAGATAGACAGACAATGGAAGAGACAGATATTGATAGAGGGACTCTGTATCATTTTTTGTCACAAGTTTTTGTTTTACTTGGTTTTGGTTTATTCAAGTTTCAAATAAGGTAGTAGATTGACAAGCAACACAGAAAATACAAAAAAAAAACCCAAAAAACAAAACATTTCATGATACCTGATTTGGAAAGAATTAGGTTGACATAAATTTTTATCTAGGGCGTCTTGATATTTCTTGTTTTCGAAAACGGGAATTCCCAAGAAAAACTGAATTTAAATATCTTGTTTCTCACTCCAACCTGATACACCAGTGTTATTGTAAAAAAAAAGAAAAATGTATTGATGTCCTCCATATTGGAATATAAAATGCAGGATTTTGATAGAGTTCAGGTCAGTTTTAGTACAATATATTAGTATTACCGTAAACCGGGAAATTTTGGTGCCGTCTTTATTAAGCCATAAACTGACAGGATTTTAAATTGCGCAGTTTTGAATTTGCCCTGCCAAATTGTTGACCATTGACTTCAATAATAGACAAGTATATTCACGCCGTTTTATTTTTCGCTCTTCCATTCCAAACGCAAAAATCACGAAAATAAAACTGCCTCGAAAATTTCCCGGTTTACAGTATTTAAAGTAATGGTTCCTAGTGAGGTTTTGCATTTCTGACTCCATGATTATTTACTGATTTATAATTTTTGACTGATTAATTGATTCCTATATCTATTTTTATACCCCCTCGAAGGAATTTCAGAGTTATAGAGGGATCCTCATGTCCATTTGTCTGTCCATTCTATACCGTCTCCAGAGCATAACTTTGTACCTCATCACCTAGGATTATCAAACTTAGTACAGTGCACCCTCCTTATATTGCAACCTTTGGGACCAGAGAAATTTTTATCGATAAGTGAGGGTGGTGATCTATAGAGGGCATAAATTACATAAATTACATGTATTTTTTGAAAAATGGACTTTGAAAAGGGTTGGCAATAAGTGAGGGACTGTCATTAAAGAGGGGAAGTATAATGAGGGAGGACTGTATTTGGGTGTGATGTTTCATCTTTCAAATTTAGGTTACCATGGCTTTGACCATTGACTTTGTCTAATTAGTAAAACTTTGTCTACCGGTATGTTGTCTGGAGAAGAACTCTTGCACCGTACCAATTAGGATTATAGATTTGTTATGTTGATACCAAATGGGAAGGCAATGTGCTTCCTAATCAAAATAAGGTCACCGTGACCTTTACTTTGACCTTAATGATGGTAAAAACCACACCAGTTTGGTGTCTGGAGCAGAACTTTTGTACCCTAGCAACTATGACTATCAGCCTGGATGCATCATGGGAAAGTAATGGGTTCTGTTTCAAATTTACATCAATGTGACCTTGACTTTAATCTTTGACTTAAATGATATAGAAAAAAAAAACAAAACAAAAACAAAACAAAACAAAAAAAAAAAAAAACATGTGAACATTTTGTCTTGAGCAGAAATTTTGTAGCATATAGCACTCAGAATTATCAAATTTTGTATGTCGATGCAACATGTGAAGGGGATGTGTTGTGTACAAATAGAAGACACTGTGACATTGACTTTAATCTTTGTCCTAAATAATATTCACAGCTTGTCCATTTCATGTCAGGGGCATAACTTTTATACTATAGTACCAAGATTTACTACAATTTGGATATAAATTCATCATGAGAAGGTGATGTATCAAATATCAAAATTAGGTTCCTGTGTCCTTTACTTTAACATATGTGACAGTCAAATTATACCCATTTTGTGTCTGAAGTGGATTGTTTAACATTTTTCAAAATTTCAAAATGACATGCCTTGGTATTCAGTTAAGTTTTAACAATGAAATGCAGATGCAGGTTATTTAGTCTGGCTTTGTTGACAGCTTTGGTTTAATTTTTGATTACAACATTTTGTGAAAGTAGTACCAAATGTTAAACAGGGGATAACGGGAATTATCTACAATGGCTGAAGACTACAATCGACATGCTACAATCTGCCAGGGAACTACACAGGAAAAAACACAAACAAGAAAATAGACAAACGTAAACAATGATAGGAACTCGGGACAGCCGGACTTACTACCGGCACTAGCAAAAAGTCAGCAGTAGGGTTAAACCGGTTTATGGGTATCCAAAACTCCTCTTTATCTGTCCCGTTTCCCTATAGTATAATAAACGTAAGTTTACTATGTACATTAACAGTTCAGTGCTTTTCTTTGTTGAAGGTACAAGAGTCTGAGGACAGTTATTTCTTCTAACACAGTGATTACAGCATGATACTATTTTGTTCATGGTATCTGTAGACATTTTTTCCAGTCATTATTTTAGTTCTCTAGTTTTCGTAATAAATTTGCATGCTCCAAAATTTTCCGCTGTTCTAAAAAAGTGACGGACCAAATTGAATTACAAGCCACAATCCTCCAGTTTCTGAAATGATGAAATGTCACAATTTTAACCAAAGTTTCTGTATGAGTTATTGCCATCACTTGTCATCGTCATTAAAAAAATTTGGTCTGTCTGTTGTGCATTAGATCATTCCTCCTCATGTTATTGAAACTTTGAATTAGGAATGATGTGTATTGGAGATCCTTAACAAAGATATAATATCTGACATGGAGGACAGGGTGCCTTATTTTTGATGCCACTCTCTATTATAGATGTATATGATTAATTTTCATTTCAAAGTTTTTTT
>MJUU01003428.1:0-11630 GCA_002080025.1 Modiolus philippinarum | reverse complement strand
TTAGACTCTACTAAATGACCAATCAGCTGCTGGCATAGTTAAAAATAGTACTTATATAAACAAAGCCATGCTACTTTCGCTTTGGATATAACTGTCAATATTGACAATATCCGAGTTCTTAAACGCTCTTGTGAACATGAAACACTTCCGGATTGACAAGCATTTTGAATCAGCCAGCCTCATTGCATGGTAAAAATACTGAAGCCTCATCAATGATGACACATATGCCCAAGGATCTGAAAGGGAAAATCTTTCAGATGAAAGTTCAAGACAGAATAAAATATCATAAGTACCTATTAGTATATAAAAGCCTAAAAAATGAAGCACCTTCATATTTAGTCCATAAATTCCAATAAATTGCTGATGAGAACCCTTATTCTCTCAGGAATGTTGTTAATGGAAATTTAAAGTTCCAAAACCCAAGTCTGAGCTTTTCAAAAAGTCCTTTACTTATTCAGGATCAGTGTTATGGAATGAGTTACCAAAATCTATTAGAAACTCTCCATCGATAAACTCTTTTAAGGAAAATGTTAAGAAATATATTTTACAAAAGACTTTTGATCATGATGATATATCACAAATAGATGTTTGTTAAAATTGTGTTTAATTATGTTAATGTTTTGTATGTTTTTTCTACATGTATGTTTAAATTTATGCATAAAATGTATCTTTAATGTATTGATATTGAGGGCCTCAGGGAAGATTAGTTTTGTAACTAACTGTGTTACCCTCTTGAAATAAAGCCTTTATTATTATTATTATTATCATTATTATTAATCGGTAATTTGCATACCCCAGTTGAAAGAGGTGATAGAAATTTCTTATAAGACTTTAAAGTTGGGTCATTGCTTGGATATGTTACTTAGCAGACCTGCCACTTTGAGAAAATCATATCGCCACATAAAGTGAACTTCAGGAAATTATGAAAATTCACAAAACATTATAATGGTCCCCTATGGAAAATATTTAGTGGAGTCTTACCTTTAAGATAATTTACCCAAGTTTAATTACTCCTGTATACAAACATGTACATTGACCATGAAGTAAGAGTTTATCAAGTCCACTCAACACTGTTCAACTCATTTGAATTCCAGAAATTTTTGTAAAATATTACATGGTTAATAGCTGAACCAACGCCAATTTCGTCTAAGTGATGGTAGAGTTCCTTAGTTGGTATTAAAAATATTACTTAAAAACTCAAATCTACGAAATTTTATCCACATGATGCAGTAACTAAGAGATAACCATACTGTATCTTAAGATCTAAAGGGGTAAATCATAGATTTTATTGTCGCAAATAGAGTTTTCCAGTGACACATTAAAGAGCCTGAAAATGGATGTTTTGCGACAATATCATCCTAGAGTTACTCTTAAAGATTATAAAATTCAGTTCAGTTACCTCTATTCTAATGCAAATCTCCTCTTAGGAAACATTTTAATTATCCCTGCACTTTTCTGAAGAAAATGCAGGGATATTGTTTTGGTCCCATTGGTCCGTCTGTCCGTCTGTCTGTCTGTGCATCTGTCCGTTAGATGGACATTGTCCGTGGAACTCATTCCTCATTTTCATGCCCTGCCCACGAATGTGGAAGGGGCATATAGTGTTACCCTTGTCTGTCCTTCTGTCCGTCTTTCTGTCCGTCCGTCCGTTAGACCTAAGGGTACTCATCTCTTATCCGCTACTCCTCCTGAACCAATGAAAAGATTTTCATGAAACTTAAGCACATTGTTAATGACATAATGTAGATGTGCAACTCCTATTTCAGAATTTGATTTGATTGATTTTTGGGGTTTCCCATAGCAAAACATGGACTTTGCCATTACACTACAAGTGGGTACCCATCTCTTATCCCCAACTCTCCTGAACCACTGAATAGATTTCATGAAACTTTAACACAGTGTTGATGACTGTATAATGTAGATGTGCACCTCCTATTTCAGAATTTGATTTGATTGATTTTTGGGGTTGCCCATTGCAAAACATGGACTTAGCCATTACATTGCAAGTGGGTACCCACCTCTTATCCGCTACTCCTTCTGAACCACTGTATAGATTTTCATGAAACTTTAACAGTGTTTATGACATAATGTAGATATGCACCTCCTATTTCAGAATTTGATTCAAATGATTTTAATTTCTGGAATCAAATGGGCTTGTCAGTGGAGCTCTGTTTTCTGAGTCAAACAAGGAAGTGCGGGGATGGCCATTATTTCTGATGGCACCACTTTTAGTTTGACTTAAAATGAAAAGTGCAAGTTTTGTATACAGTTCTGGGCCATTGTGTTACGATTGGCTCCAACAGTAAAATTTGAAAAGACAACATCCAATCAAATTTATAAGGTTACAGACATTAGTACATTAGAACTAGTCCACCAATTTTAACATATTTTGTTAACAAATGAAGTTTTTTTCTTGTGTAACTTATAAATAAGGAAACGTAATTATTTGAAGGGGAGATAATTAAATTTTGGTAACTTGTGATTCTTTATAAAAGTCTAATGAAAGGGTTGGTATTTTTTACAGAACTATAATCCAATTTTATTTGGTACACTTGATTTGCATGGAAATGGTTACTGTGAAAGTATTTTTTTTCAAAGGTGTCAAATATTGTGGTTTAGTGAAAAAGCTAGGGATTTTGAAGTTGTGATTTGACAGCATTTATTTGCATTGCAAGTTGTTTGAAAATTGATATTTCATTATATTTTAAATTCTGTGGTTTGAGTCACCCATGAAATCCACAAAATTTGAAACCTAATGATTAGTACTTTCAAAGTACAGGTATTCATATTATTGTAACATGTAGTAGGTATGTAAAGTGGGTTGTATACACTATATTATTAAATTAAGATAAGTAGATTATGTTCAATTTCAGATTGATATTTTCTGCTTATGTGGAGAGTTCTCACACCCTTTTGTTGTACGAATTCAGGAAAAAGCTTTTGGTTTCAAATAAAGTTGCAAATAATGTAGTTGTTAAATTGCTTAATATGAAATTAAATGTGCAGTTCAAAATCAAAATTTTAAAAGACCATAAAATTTCTAACAGAGGGTATAAATGTTTCAATAAATAATAACTTCTATGCCTTTTATAGGTATGAAATTTGATGAAAATAAAACAAGGCATTAGATACAATGTCTGGGAAATCATTCAGTGTTGTATAAGAATTTCCCGGGAGACGATAAGATGGGTAACGGGAATGTTGTCTTTATAATAAATTTATGGGCTACGGTATTATCATGCTTTATTATTTAGATGTTTGTCTTTTGATCAGCGAGTGTTGGTACAGAGAATCATAATTTTAACTATAAATATGCCATCAACGGTTCCTCAAATCGCCTACTTTTACATGTCGTAATGGGATAGTATACAAAGTACTTATATTGTATAGGAGATACCGTTAGAACTTTATTTGCAGTACTTTAACAAGTGTTTGGTTTAAAATTTTGGAAGCATCATTATGCATACGTGATTTCATTATTATACCTGTTCAGTTCAAGTGGACATCATTGTCATGACTTAGAAAGATTAAGAGGAAAATCACTCTCGAACAATCTGTTGTTAAGTGTACGAAGGATTTGTCAGGAACAAAACAAACTGGTCAGTTATTGCTTGAAAAATATGCTTTTGTTCTGAAGAAAAATGAACTAAAAGTTTTAGCATACTTTTTAAGCATTTGCATAAAAGTGCAAAAAGGATTGCATGTTATTGCACACATCCTGCATGTTTAGTTTATGTAATTTTGATGCTTACCATGACGATTTGGATTAAAACAATATAACTTACTGACCTTAAGTGATAAAAAAAAGCAAAATGAAGAAAAGTGTATTTAAGATGAAGAGGTTTGCTTTTCGGAACCAGAACCCAATATTTAGGTCCACTATTTTCAGAATTCAGGTAAGTGGAGGAGTATCAAGAGATTTACAAATCTAAAAGTTTACTAATGGCAAGATTTCATGTAAATGGAGTAATTAGGATTTTGTCTCGCCCGCGACGAAAGGCGCGGAAAGCGAGACATATGCGTACAAAGTATGACGGCGACGGCGGCGTAAACTTTCATGTTAAGTTTTTGTGATTAGGTCACTTTCTCAGTAACTATAAGTGGTAGGTCAATGATATTTGGTATATAGGTTGGTCTTGAGTAGTACATGACAGTCTGTTATATGGCTTTTGTCTGTGACCTCAATTTCACGGTCCAATGAACATGTTAAGTTTTTGTGCTTAGTTTAGTTTCTCAGTAATTATAAGTGGTAGGTCATTGATATATGGTATGTAGGTTGGTCTTAGGTAGTACATGTCAGTCTGTCATATGGCTTTTGTCCTTGACCTCAATTTCACGGTCTAGTGAGCATGTTAAGTTTTTGTGATTAGGTCATTTTCTCAGTAACTATAAGTGATAGGTCAATGATATATGGTATATAGGTTGGTCTTGAGTAGAACATGACAGTCTACTATATGGCTTTTGTCTTTTACCTCAATTTCATGGTCCAGTGAACATGTTAAATTTTTGTGCTTAGTTTAGTTTCTCAATAACTTATAAGTGGTAGGTCAATGATATATGGTATGTAGGTTGGTCTTGGGTAGTACATGACAGTCTGTCATATGGCTCTTCTGCTTGACCTCAATTTCACGGTCTAGTGAGCATGTTAAGTTTTTGGTAATTAGGTCATTTTCTCAGTAACTATAAGTGATAGGTCAATGATATTTGGTATCTAGATTGGTCATGAGAAGTATATGACAGTCTGCTATATGGCTTTTGTCTATGACCTCAATTTCATGGTCCAATGAACATGTTAACTTTTTGTGCTTATTTTAGTTTCTCAGTAACTTGTAAGTGGTAGGTCAATGATATATGGTATGTAGGTTGGTCTTGGGTAGTACATGACAGTCTGTCACATGGCTTTTGTCCTTGACCTCAATATCATGGTCCGGTGATCATGTTAAGTTTCCTAGTATCTATTAATGTAAGGCCTAGAAAAAAAAGTTGTGAGTTTAGGGTAACCCGACCCTACCTAAAATTTTATGCCTACCCTAACTTTTTTTTGCCTATTTTACAACAAGCACTGTTAAAGTCAGAAATGTTCCTCCATTACTACAATGTAAAAAAAAAATTAAAAAAGAAAAAAAATTTTCTACCTACCCTACCTAACTTTGAAAACCATGTTACCCCAAACACACAATTTATTTTCTTAGGCCTAAGGTCAATGATATTTGGTATATGGGTTTATGTTAGATGGAAGATGACAGCCTGCTATTTTATTTTAGCCCTTGACCTCATTTTCACGGTCTAGTGAACATGTTTGGTTTCTCGGTATCTATCAGTAGGTTACTGATATTTGGAATTTTGGTTTTGGGTGATACATGACAGTCTTCTGTATTGCTTTTGTCAGTTAATCTAATTTCACAGTCTACCGAACATGTTAAGTTTTCAGATTTAGGCAGTTTGAATTTTCACATCAGTTTTGCGACCAAGTAGGGACGGGCGAGACATCAATTTGGGTCCACACTTGTTCTTTGCATTACTGTTGAATTTACATTGTATCTGGCGTACTTTCAGTGAAGTGTAGAGTTTGCTTATTTTCTTGGAGCCGAATTGAAGGTTTTCAAAATTGTACTTTTAGCTCATCTGGCTATTGCCAGGGAGCTGACTTGTCATCACTGTGTCTGTCGTCTGTCCCCAATATCCTTTGTCCATTGGTCATCTCCTGAAACTAGGTTTAAAGGATCATTGAATTGGAACCCAACTTGGGGTCACAATTGTCTTTGGTATGATCTGTTACAAAAAGGTGATTTTCAGGTTTGCTTTTTATCGTAGATGGCTGCTATTTGAGAACATTAACTAACATTTGACCATTTAGGAACACTTTCAAAGATCCTATTATTTTCCTAACTCACTTTTCATCTATGATTGTATTCAACTATCTTGAGTCAACATGCTGAAGTGTGCAATATACTTTAGTTCATCCTTATGTTCATTCATGCCTAATAAACCCATTGTTTTGCAGAATAAGTTGACTCTATATGTAAATATCAGTAATCCTACTTCTCTTGGTATAGTTTGGTATTCAAAACAGTTATTTACCAGTTATTTGCAGGAAGAGAACATTTTCAGCATATATGAGTGTGTGAACTGCTTTACATGTATTACCAAAAGTAATACCCCTTGAACTTTAGGTCAAAAGATTGTTGCAGTAGTTTTCAATTTAGACATCCTCCGGGTCCTTGTGACGGAATTCTTGTGATCAATAAAGTTGATGTAATAAGCCTAGTATATTGTTAAACATGGACAAATTTCATATGAATAATAGACGAAGTTATTCATTGGTTTACAATGGCACGACTTTTATTGAATATTTGATTAGATTTTCTACTAGTTTTTCGCTATCTATTTATGCTTCGGCAGATTAATTTAGTGGAAAAAAAATAGCTATAAATTATTAATGATAAGATTAAATGCCATATCTTATAATTAGTATTGTTTGCGTTATTGACAAATCCATTTGACTTCTGATCTTGAACAAGATGAATTTTTTCGTATAATTATTTTGTAGTTAGTAAACGCAAGATTTACGAAAACATTGGAAGTGGTAAGACGGTTGTGACATGGATTTGGATGATTCCCTTCCATTTTAATTCTCTGTCATTTTTCACCTTGACAATCTAACTCGTCAATCTTGCGACAATTTCCTGTATCCTCCGCTAATTAACGTACCTATGGCTTTCCCTTTGTATTGTTATGTAAAACTAGTAATGGATTTATCATATCTCATTTCATCATTAAATGTTTATGGCTTTATCAAGCGGAACACAGAAACAGGTGTGTTTTCCTGCAGTTTCACCCGTCTAATGTCAAATATTCAATAATTCATTGTCTTACAACGATGTCTTGATTTTAATGCATGACAACTACGGAACAGTCATGGGATATGTTACATTTAGAAGAAATTGATATGACAGATTGTTTAATTTTTCATCATTTATTGATGTGCATTAAGGATGAAATTCTAGACATTCTTTTTTGGATATTACGTTGTTTTACATTGGAGTTTAAAGCTGATTTTTTTTCTTACAATGAATCGCTTTCTGAAACGTGCAGTTGGTCGTGTTCGAGCCAGAATTCGAACTCAGCACGTAGTTGGAATGATAGTGAGTAAATTTTTTTTGGTTATAATTATGATGCAAGCATTTTTTTTTTAAGAGTTAACTAATTGTATGTGGATTGCAAAGAGTGGAAGTATATAATTACCCAGGCTTAAAAGAGAGCTTTTTGTTTTAATGCTTTTCAAGTTTTATTTAATTTTTCAAAGAATTGCCTTTCATTTATGTAGAAATTGTTTTATATAATTGACTAAAGCATTAATAGAAATGAAATGTTTTAGTTAATTTAAATCTGCTCTAAGTTTAGCACAAATGACAGACAAATATTTTCATTCTTATATAAACCAAATTTATTCCTGACCAAAATGGAAATAGAAAAAGGAAAAATTTAATTCTCTATTAGAAATATTCAAAGAAAATTCCCCTATGCCATTTTACCAGTGACCAGAAACTTATCTTCTTGTATTTCTAGTGAAATTTATGCTCATATTAACAAGAGTTCCTAATATTATTATACATGATTATACAGGGATTGATTTAGAAATAAATCGTCTTGCCCATCGGACAAGTCACCAATAAATATTATTTGCCCTTCTTAAAATCAACTTTCCCTTCCACATTCAGAATTTAAAATAAATAAAATTTTTAACTCAACAAGCGGACAAGTCAGCATCAAATTTAACTTGCCCTTCACAGATTTTACTTGCCGAGGGCAAGTGGGCGAGCACTTAAATCACACCCTTATGATAGCCTGAGCCAAAAACTTATTGATTCACTAGCCCAGAGTGCTAGTAAGGTTCTTAATTGTTTACTTCTTCTTTTACTATCTCAAATTTGATAGATTAACCTGTTTTCAAAAAGCCAAATTTTAAGCCCAAAGCTAAAGTCCCACTATGAATTGAAATTTTTGCCTGACTAAAACAGATTTAACTAGTCTCAGCATTTGGGCTAGTGGCTAACCTAGACTGTAATATACAAAAAGTTAATGCCAATTGACTTATTTTACTAGTCTTATGTTGATGAGACCTTAATTCTTCATACTTTAAACAGTTATGTATAAAAATGCAACATTTTTGTAAGCAGTAGATTTTCTGGACATATTTGGATTGACCATCAACCTACAAGTAAACATTTATGCCACACAAGTATTGGCATTAAACAATAGTTAAATATATTTGCAGTTCGAATATTTGTATACTTATACTAGTTTAAAGAGCAAAAGCAAAAAAAATGAAAGACAATCTGAAATTGCAGAAAAATGTTATACTGCAATTCTATTAATTTTGTGATTCACTTATTCTGGCTATTTGCTATAAAGGGCTTAATACATTACCCCCTTGAATATGATAGTAATTGTAACATTTTTAAATGAAATGACTGTTAATACCTTTTCTTGGTATATATATGTTGATTTATCAGATACAGCGAAAAATAAGCAGTTTTACCAATGGAAAAATGAATTCCAAATTTGGTCATTTAGAAAGTTTATGACTCAAAACGTATAATGTTAATTTCCATCCAAGTTCAATTCCTACTCACAGATAACAAGCATAACAATATGCAGCCATGGTGGGAAATTTGACTTCATAGGCATGCTTACTGTTACTTAAAATAAAATCGACAACAATAGGCATACTGTTACTTGAAACTTATTTTGAACTGTACATTATTAATATTGTCATGTTTGTGTTTTCTTGTTTAGACAAGTATCACATGGTAAGTTAGAAGTTTAAAATAAATATTTTATGGATGAAATAAAAATTTTATGGGTATTTAAGGTGAAAGGGAGTTATATATCATTACACACACACATATCACAGAATTAAATTTTGCAGTGTCCCTAATTGAAGGAAAGAACATATTTTGTGGGGTTTAGGTGCACATTGGTAGCAACTATTTTATCATCGAAAACGATGATACATAAATAACGATGGGAACTCGGGATAGCCAGACCTGGTACCGAAGCTAAGAAAGCTATGAATAATAGTAGTGGCTAGAGGGTATTATTCCATCATTTCTTCGATCATTTTGGTTTCATATATTTAGACAATTCACAAATTAACTATCAATATCAAATTCAAAGAAAGTATTGCAATATTTAAAATTCTTTGCTCCTAATCCCTTTTAAAATATTTTCCTTAAAAAATAGGACTGAATAACAAGAGCTGTAAATCAGATGCTAGTAGAAATTATGAAAAGGAGATAATTTGATGAACTATTTCAAATAGATAACTCTAGAGAAATTTTTGTTTCACAATTTATTACTCTTATTCCTATGGTTACCCATGATTTATATTTTGTATTATGCATACTATTTAATGGTTTTGAACAGATTATCATGTTAAGGAGGGGTATTTGCCAAAAATACAAGTCGTGGGGCGTACAAATTTCCCGAGCCTGAAAGGCGAGGGAAATTTAGACCCAAGACTTGTATTTTGGCAAATACCCCGACGTTCATAATATATCTGTTTAATTACACCGAATGTCTCATTCATCAAAGCGCACAGATAACTCTGGGACAAATACCATGGTGAGGTGGTATTTGCCAAAAAATATCACGGCTATT
Source organism: Modiolus philippinarum (assembly GCA_002080025.1). NCBI lineage: Eukaryota > Metazoa > Mollusca > Bivalvia > Mytilida > Modiolidae > Modiolus > Modiolus philippinarum. Next base: position 1,967 of record MJUU01003428.1, on the reverse strand, counting down.
AACCAATCAGAATGCAGCTTACTTACATAAGGTGTAATTATGAACAGATATATCATGTTTGGGAGGGGAATTTGCGAAAAATACCAGTCGAGAGATGTTATATTTCCCGAGTCCAACGGACGAGGGAAATTGCATTCTCGAAACTGGTATTTTTCACAAATTCCCCGACCAAACATGATATATCTGTTTAATTCTACCGAATGACTTTATTTAAAGCACACAGATGACGTCGTTTTTAAATTTTTTACAAGCGTTTCAGTGAAAGGTTGAAAAAGGCAAATTTTTAAGCAAATACCCCGGCAGAGGGTTAAAAGTGACAAATTTTTAGGCAAAATACCCCGCTGCTTGAAAACTTGCTTGAAATGTCATGGATTTGTGAAAAATACACCTTTATTCGACCAATCAATTTTGCAGCATTTTATCATAAGGTAGAATTATAAAAAAAATCTATAATATATTTGTAGGTTATCTCTCATATTGTTATTTTCCCCTATTATTTCTACTGGTATGTTAAATCCTACAATTAAGTATTTGCAGTTAAATGCATAGTGATCCAATTTTTCTTCTAATTGATAAACAATAACAGAGAGAAAATTAGGAAAGAATAATCCTTTGGAAACTTAGAAGCCCATCTCTAGATTTTCCATGGAAATTACATGGAAACTGCTAATTTGCATTTCCATGGAGTATTGGAACATGGAATTCCATGTGAAAGTTTAAAAAAAAATTCCATGGAAAATAGAGTGTCATGGAAAGTACCTACATGGAAATTATTTTTTTCCATCTCGACATGGAATTCCATGTTCCAATACTCCATGGAAATGCAAATTAGCAGATTCCATGTAAAACTGACATGGAATTCCATCTCAGTTTCCATCTCACATGGAATTCCATGTCCATCTGAGATGGAATTCCGTGTCAGTTTCCATGGAAATGCAAATTAGCAAATTCCATGGAAAGCTGACATGGATTTCCATCTCAGATGGAAACTTACACGGAATTCCATGTCAGATGGAAAACTAACATGGAATCCATCTTAATTTTCCATGAAAATCATAACTGCGTAACTACATGGAAAAAAAGATCTCATCTAAGGAGTATGACATTTAAGGTGTACCAGTTGGTTTTGGCTTTTGGCGGCATTTTTCCTATCCACCATAGTTTTGTTTTTTTGCCGAAATCCATCCATGATATAGAAATATTCAATGATTCAATAGATTTAAAATATCATCTTTATTGTATTTTATTGATTCTGCATGGTTTTGAGTCATTTAAAACATTGTTGATCCCCACGTCATCTACAGCTGACCATTTAGTTTTAATGACATCTGTGAAAATAAAAAAAAAACATAATTATGTAAATTGTCTGATTGATATGCATTTGTGTAGTTTTCATTATATGTTTTCCAACTGCATTAACTTTATTTGCACTGAAGGGACATAAATTGTCAAAATGGCTATCTGCAGAACTAAAATTTACAGCAGTTTCTGTATTTTGTTGCTTCATATGAAGACTTTCTATAGTGATGCTTTTAATTTTTTAAGGTATTGTGGTTATACTGTTGACTTCTTACAGTTATTTGGCAGCTATTTGAAACAAAATGTGTTTGTGAAACGTATATCCCCAGCAGCTCCTTTATTTCAAGGGCAAGTTCTGACCTCTGTGAACTTGACCTATGAACTGGCCTAATGTGTTTTTTTTTTGCATATTTATGTTCCTCTGACTTGATTAGACCTATACAGCTTGCCAAGTATGAAAAGTCTATCTTACATTCTTCAAAAAATATAGTGATAGTAAGTTTCGAATGCTCAGACGGACAGGACGAAAACCTTTGCTTCCTATCTTGATTCAATATTTTTATGATTATACTAATCCCATATTCCAATATTATATATACTTTATTCATAGAGTGCGGGTAAAATAATTTCTGTTATGCATTTTCTGCAGGCTGGTGACAGAAGCAGAT
>MJUU01003427.1:0-20792 GCA_002080025.1 Modiolus philippinarum | reverse complement strand
AGGGGAAAATGAAAATATTTTACAAAGAATGCACTATGGGGCACCTCAACAAAAGTGATCTGAGGTAACGTCCTATACTACTTAAGAATATCGCGAAAACTAATCTCCGCGAACTTCACCAGGAGGGACAAAACGCGAAATAAAGTAGCCGCGGAAATAAGTTGGTTTGCAGTATTGATTTTGTCGCAAACTGATACCATTGAAATTATATCATTTGAAGTTGTGGAGTTTTATCGTGTTGATTTATTGCCTATGTAATTAATGTCTTACATAGCAAATGATTGATTGATTAGTTAGAGTTTAACGTCCAATGAGCAATATTTCAGCTATATCAGGACGAGAACAAGTTAATCAATTCAAAAACTTGAAAGTATCAGAAGAAAGAAATAAAGGTGGAAGGGACAACCTGGGCAACGACTTTTGACTGCCACTGGAAAATTGGAGAAATGGGTAGGGGCAGGAAATTTAGCCTTCCATACGACACCCAGTGCGTCTGCTCTCTTTAGAGAAATATAGAAGGGGTCTTTATACTGCATGGAGCGTGGCGTTTCTCCACACAGTTTGGCTACAATGGTTCGCGGTCAGGCTTTCCGTATTATGACCTGACTACCCCGCATAGACAGGGCATTCCCCTATCCACCACCTGGGGACGCGCCCGGCAGCTCTGTAGCCGAAGCCCCTGAAAACCGATTCAGGTGCCGGGCATAGCAAATGAAAGTGATGCAATATTTAAAAGGACTAAAAAAGAATGAAGGTTTCGGTAGCTGTCGGATTGTCGACTGGGAGGCAGAAAAATGGCCGTTTCTTATTGATGTCGTATTGACCGAGAAACATTTGCACATTTTAAGTCATGTCATCATCAACAAAACATTTAGACATAACACATCCATGTGTGTGACAACCTGACTGTAAATATTTATCAATACATGTACATGATTTATTATGAGATTACTAAAAAAGCACATTTAAATTGTGCATTTTTTCGCCCCTTTGTCTTGGAGATATTTTGTATGCGCTACTACATGTACGCCATCTATTGTCAAAATAGCAATATGTACGGCTAATGGTAATTTGGCTTTCGGTTAAGGTTCTCCGGTTCCGACTTTGCGATTTGGCCATTTTGATTACATATTTTTGTATTAAAGGTTAATTATTACGAATAATACGAGTCCATTTTTATAGAAGCAGCCGCTTTTTCCGAAATATCTTAATACAGTATTGACGTAGACAATTGAAACTGATTTGAAATTAATGAGTACTTTTCATTGGACAGGTCTTTCAACTGTAGGTAATTAAAATACCCTACACTTATTGACAACTAGATCAGTAAATTATTTTGGGTCCACTTTGGTTCTTATACATCTGAAACAGTTATACTTATGAAAATATTGTTTGCACACAAATTTTGGGGTTATTTGTTAATATTAAATACGTCTGAAACGATTATAGCTTTGAAAGTTTTATTGACATGCATATTTATAGGACCAATTTGGTTTTTAATACCTCTGAAATTGTTATTAAAGCTATCAAAATTTGAATTCTTGCAAAGAAGAAAATAATAAAACATTCAAGTTAATGATTAATTGAATTCCGCAGCCATATTTAATTTGTTTTGAAACAACAGTAATTGTTAAGATTAGGGATATGGAAATGTCAACGAACGGGAAATTCTGATTGCCACTAGAAAGGCATGGCGGGAAACTTCGTCTTGTTGCCGTCAGCTACGGACCACTCAAAGCATTATTGCTAATGTACTAATTTGAGCAAAACACACACACACACACACACACAAAAACAAACAAACAAACAAACAAACAAAAACAAAACAAAACAAAAAAAACAAAAAACAAAAATGAAAAGCTTAAATTTGTCTCTGGACCGCGAAATATCATGTGTCAAGGTCACATCACTTTGTGTCTGTTAATAGGGTGCATCGTAGACTACCTACGGATCAAATATAAGGTGCCTACATCAAAGGGTTCTACAAAATAGCTTGAGCCGCCGTCGTACTTTGCATTTCTGTCTCGCTTTCCGCGACTTTCGTCGCAAGCGAGACAAAAATCTAACCTGGGCACTTTACCTTGCAATTAAGGTCAAGGTCAAAAGCCATATGTCAGACTGACATGTACCTATCAAGACCAAGCCATATACCAAGTAGCACTGACTTATCACTTGTAGTTATTGAGAAACAGACTTAAGAAGAAAATTAATCTGTGTACTGCACCGTGAAATATACCGTATAGCGGGTAATTTTCGCTATTTTGGCTAGGTTTATGGAAGCGCGAAAATAAAAACTCGTGAAATTAAAGTCAATATAGCTTTGTATACACTTGTCCTTCACACATTTTTCCATTCCCGAAAATTGCTGACCGCTAAAATTGAATACCCCTTTTTAGGTCACGTTCAAGGTGAGTTTGTGTATACAGCAAGTTGTATACTTCTCATATATATCTACAGGCCCTGCAGCAATTTTTTTCTAATTGATGTTTTTCTTGGGCCAAAAACGAACCATAGCGAACCTTCTATTTGAAGATAATCTTAAGCGGGTACACATACCCTTTAGTCAGAAAGACAGGCGGATTGACAAGGTGAACTCAGAATGACCTTACTTTGACTTTGGGATCATGTTTATCACAATGATATATTGTAGGCAAATTTCAATGGTTTATAAAATATAAACCAAAGAAATCTTTGATAAAAATTAAGACTTCATTCAAGCATAAAAAATGTAGGACCTCACGCAAAACTTTATCGGACTACGGAGTGGTTGAATTTTAAAGACACACACAAGCGAAAAATTCTAGTAGATGTCAAAGATTCGCTTTTTCTGTATAGCTAGCAAATTCTAAAAATTATTTAACATTATAGCCTGATCTATTATTAGATGGGAATTCTTTTTAAAAAAAAATGCATTTCTTTCGGATCTGATAAGGCCTGCCGCTTAGGGCCGGGGAAAGCATACAAACAGACCCTGTGTGTAAAACATCATTTGTGAAACAATTAAATTTTACATATTGATGTATGGAAGGTCCCAAACAAGGAATCGCTTCTTTCGTTCAGATAGGATAAAAACAATTTAGAAATGCATTTAAACATGTACCGGTTTGGAACATATCACACAAATTTTGTCGGAATTGGATTGTCATTTGAAGAATTCCCTGTTAAATTTTACGTGATGATCTTCCTTACCAACCAAGATGGCGGTCACAGCAGAGCATACCTTTAGAAAAGACCATTTGTGAAATACATTACATCTCTACTAGCTAAATTAGAACTTAGTAGATTAATTAGTATATACCTTTTAAGATTACAGTGAAGCTGATGCCAACCAAGATGGCTTACACAACTGAACATAACTTGAAATAGCATCCTTTGTGAAATTTTTGCCTTAAACAACTTGGACAGTTAGCACCAAGTTAGAGATATAAGTTGTCGAAATGCGCATATGCAAAAATTAAATTCACAGTAACTTCGGTATGTAGTTATTTGAACAGTTATTTGACATGAACTGTAAAAAGCTCCTTTAGCTAACCGGCAATCCAGCGACAAGCACTCTGTGTTCCATTTTCTCTTTTAGCGCACCTGACTATGTCAGGGTGAGCTATTACCATCACTTGGCGTTTGTCGTCCGTCTGTCCGTCGTTAGCTCATTTTCAAAAATCTTCTCCTCTGAAATCACTGGGTCAAATAGAAACAAACTTCAAAGGTATCTAGTTTCAAATTTGTAATTTTGTATGTCTTAGGTCAAACAACGTGGCTGCCGTTACTAAAAATAGAACATAGGGGGTAAATTACAGTTTTTGGCAAATAACTCATAAACATTACAGATATCAAAAATCTGACGAGGTTAAAATGATCAGCATGAGAAGATCTACTCATGCTGAAATTTTGAAGAAAATCTGATGACCTGTCTAAAAGTTATTGCCTTTTTTCCGTAAAATTTTCAAAATTTTGATGTTTTTTATTTTTTTATTAAAAAAATTTAACCGATAGAAGTTAAGTTTAATTGCAAAATTGTTCAGTATGTTAAGATCTACCCACATGGAAATTTTGAAGAAAATCCAAGTACCTATATATGAGTTATGGCCCTTTATTTGGTCAAATATTTGGTGATTTTATACTCTTTGTCCTATATTTCAGAAACGCTTTGAGATAGAGGTCAAGTCAAGTTTGCAAAAATGTTCAGTATATTAAGGACTATATTTTATTGAACACGGTCAAGTTTTCTGACCTCCTCCAAGATGGCCGCCAGCGGGGAACTTAGTTTACTTTTCAACCTAATGGTAAAATCCATACAGAAAACTTCTTCTTGAGAACCATCAAATGGATTTGAACCAAACTTGGCATGAATGATGCTAATGAGGTGCTGACCAAGTGTCACTACTTTGGTGCCGATCTGTCATCCAACATGGCCGCTAGCTGGGAACAAAATTTTAACAGTGGACCCAATGGTAAAATGCATACAAAGATCGAGATGCTGACTAAGTATTTTTACTTAGGCGTATATGAGCCACAGCATGGACCCTATGGGAAATGCGCACAAAGATCTTCTAGAGAACTACTGAATGGATTTAAATCAAACATGACATGAATGATGCCTGTCAGGTGTTCACCAAGTGTCACCAGCTGTGATTTAATTTAACAAAAGTCCTTCTTCTACAGAACTGCTGAAAAGATTTAAACCAAACTTTGCATAAATGATGCTTATGAGAAGCTGACCTATGAGAAGCTGTGCAAGTGTTGTTTTTTTTTTGTCTCCAGCAATGAATTGGACCCTAAGGGGAAATGCATACAAAGATATAATAGAAAACCACTGAATGGATTCAATTAAACATTGCATAAATGAAACTTGTGAAATTTTGACCAAGTGTGTTACTTTGGTGCTGATCCGTCTTCTGATATGGTCACAAGTATCAAAACTTAGTTTAAAATAGGACCCAATGGGAAATGCAAAAAAAGATCTTCTTCTCTGAAACTGCTTGAACAATTTCAGTAGAATTTTGATATGATAGTCCTTGGATGACCCTCTTCAAAGTTTTATGTTACTGGTAAATAGCTGCCAGCAGGGAACGTAGATTAACATAGGCCCATTTAGTTTCGAAACTGCATTCCAAAATCTTCTCTGGAACTGCTTGAACAATTTTAATTCAATTTTATAAAAAGTTTCTGATTTTTATGTACATACACCACCAAAGATGGACAATCAATTTGGAATTATAGTGCTGCATAGGACCCAGGTGAGCGATACAGGCTCTTGAGAGCCTCTTGTTCTAAACTACGTTTTGTCTTATTCTTTCCTTCTCAAGATTGTGGCCTTGGAGTTGGTAGTCTACATGTATTGGGTTTAATTGTATGTTTAGTATACCATAGGGTAACAGGATATAGAAACGGGAGGTGTGGGCACCAATAAACTGGTTTAATCCTACCGCTAGCTCTTGTTAGTGCAGGTACAAAGTCTCGCTATCCCGAGTTCCTATCGTTGCTTTTGTCTTTTTATTGTTTTTCTTGCTCGGTTCCCTGGTAAATTGTGGCATGTGATTTTAGTTTGCGACCATTGTGGGTGTTTCCTGTTATCTTTGCTATATTAATATAATGAAGCAACAATAAATCAAGATGGCCACCACAAAAAAAATCTTTGATTCTGGCTTCTAAAATTCATTTGATAAACTAAAGGCTCCTGGGGGCCTCTAGATATATTATTTTGACTATTTAATACATTGGGAGTATTTGTATAGACTTTGTCTCATGTGCATTTACTCCATATCCTTTCATTCACCATTAATTCCTTCTTGTACGATCGTCCTACTATGTTTGCTTATTTATTGATAAAATAATGAGTAATTCAAGAATTTACAGAAATGAATACAAAATACAATACGACAACTTTGTTATTTTTAGTCTTTATAGGAATGTATCTATTCTAATGTCTGTAAGAATTTCCGGTTTCCTTCCTTCTTCCAAGACAGTCTGTTACAAATACTTAATGTAATGGATAGAAAATGTAAAGTACGCAATACAAATAGCATAGAGAATGAAATTCATTTTCTTTTTGAATGTCCACGTTATGAAAGTGTAAGAAAATTATTCATGGATTATGTACTAGAGCAATGTGAAAATTTTAAAAATTTATCAAACATTAATAAACTTATTTGGTTGATGATAAATGAAAATACAGAAATTGTTAACAAATTTGCAAATTATATATTTACAATTTTAAAATTGAGAGATGATTATATAAGAACCAAACCAGTTTTGTGAGAAAATGTTGGTTGCACATTTAATGGCTGATAATTTATGTTTAAATTTTGCTTGTATTTGTATAGTTATATTTTGTATGTATTAACATGCATTGTTATATGCCAGAAATGGCCCATGATTGGTTAATAAAATATATTCTATTCTATTCTATTCTATTCTACTTCATCAACACTTTCCTTTGTCAGTGATACAGTACTGCAGAAAAATGTTTAAGATCATTTAGTACGAGAAAACGAAATTCAATCTAAAACGGAAAAGTCTCGTGGTTATGACCCTTTAAAACTTGCTTTTAGACAAATGCATATTTCATGCAAAAGAAGTAAAAACCTAAGCAATTTTTTTATCCTTTTAATGAATAAATGAAAGAGTCTCAAGTGTCTTCAATTCTCTCAATCTAAATGTCAATCTCCATATTGAAATGAATATTGAATACAATTTGAATAATTTATAAAATTTTTAATTTATAATCTATAATTTAAAAATTTTTAATCTATAAATTTATATATTAATTTTATTCTATAATTTTATAGAATATCTTAAAATATAGTGAATACATTCAGTAAATAAGTGCATACGGCTCTTGACACGTTCTTAAACTCGATATATTTAACAACTTTTTCCGTAACTTTTTAATACATTACAATTATCATTGTTTACCTGAATGTAAACTGTGCAGCATAACGACTGTTTTTTATGCAACTTTGGTATATTTGTATTTTTAACCCACAGCATAATGGCATTTCCTTTATATGTAGATTTTATTTTAATCTTTTCAGAAATGTTAAATAAAGAGAAAGATAAAATTATAGACCACTTAAATCGGTTATATACAGTACGTGTAATATTTATAAGATGTTACTTTTTGACGAAGCATCTAATTATTATGCAACTCTTGTATACATACAATACATTTTGAACATATAGCACAGAGAGTCCCCTTTCCTAAGCTTCATGACTTGAAGATAAAGGAACTTGAGTTTTAGTTGATAAATTCAGATTTAAAGATCATATGTAATTTCTCTTTATTAAACCTTTGGGCAAAATATTCATAATTGATGAAGAAAAGATAACAGGAAACACTTATAATGGCCGAACATTACAATCACATGCCACAATCCACCAGGGAACTGCACAAGAAAAACAATAAAATGACAAAAGACAAACATAGACAACGATAGGAACTCGGGATAGCCGGACTTGGTACCGGCACTAGCAACAGCTAGCTGTAGGGTTAAACCGGTTTATGGGTACCCAACCCCCCTTTCTCTATCCCGTTTCCCTATAGTATAATAAACATACGAATGAAAACCCAATACAGGTAGACTACTAACTCCAAGACCACAATCTTGAACAGGGAAAGTTAAAGACAAAACGTAATTTAGGAAGATGGGTCAAGGAGTGCTCGCCGCTAAACTGCCGGCTTCCTCAAGGACCTACTCTGCTAATAGAGTCTGTAAGTCTCATCATGTGACTCCACGATAAACAGGCAATTCGAATACGCTTCATGCCAAAACATGACGTCTGAGGATTATTACGTTCAAATTTTTGTTTGAAACGTCATATATTTTTGTTTAAAATGTAACTTCCGGGTACAATTTTTGATCCCGGAAGTTACAAAATTGTACGAGACTTACAGGCCCTATATATTTATGATCTATTTGATCAGTATGTTTTTGTTCAATGACTTGATCTACTGTCGCACTACGGAAGAAAAATCAAATTCAAAATTTCTCGAAGGGTTTGGTAGAGAATCATCATGGATTTCAGTATTTCAGTAGACATCGCGGCAGTATCAGTGAGAGGACAGTATAAATGTAAAATCTTCATGTCATTAGATCCCAAAGCCAATTTAACTAAATCATGAAGAATATCCGGTCAATATCCCTTATTACGTAAAGAATGTAAGTAACGTCCCAGTTGTTCTGGATATTTTATCAGTTTTTTACATTTTTCAAACATTTCCGTAAAAAAAAACGTGGGTGAGAAATGCCCTAATTTATAAGCTGTTTGCGAGTCGCATTATATTTAAATATCAAATGTTCATATCTTCTATGAAACTTCTTAAATGTGTTCATCAATCTATGATTGATTGATTGATTATTGTTTAACGTTTACTCAGCAATATCTCAGCTATATCAAGACGAGAACAAGTTTGTTAATAAATAATCACTTTGGGGTATGGAAAGGGCCATGGGACCGGAAATTCTGACTGCCACTGGAAAAGTAGGGTGAAATCGTTAAGGGCGGGGAATTTAGCCTTGTAGCTGATCACCTTCGGATCACCCCCAAAAGAGCTTGCTACAATGGTTCTTTAACGTGCAGGAAGCGTGGCATTTCTTCCAACACGTGGACCTGAGTTTACATCCCATCCGAAAGATGGGATGTGTATTTATTAATCCCGCACAACCACGGAATGGGTCCTATTTCTATATCCCGGGACCCTCGGGGTCAGCCTCCGTTTAGGAGGGGTCACACCCCGCAAGCCGGAGATACTAGGTCCTATTTGTATATCCCGGGGCTCTGTTAGGAAGACTCATACTCCAAGATCAGAGGATGCTGCGAGCCTATTCATAAGCCGGGACCGCGCACGGCGGCATCAATCTATGAAATGTATAACCTTGTTGTAGAAGTTTGGATGTGATTGTAAGGTTACGTTCATTAAAGTCGTCAAGAGTAGAACAGACGCGTGCGAATCGTACAAGTTGAGATATAAACACCCCGTATGATGGGGCTACAGGAACGTCGCCATCAAGAAAAGGGAAATTAGTAATAGTGAAATCAAAATCATCCCTTTTATCATAAATTTTAGTTTTAATACTTCTAGAGTCAACGATGTTAGTTAGATCGAAAAATGGACAGTATTTAGAATCATCGTTTGCTTTATTAAGTTTCAGTTCTTGTGAATAATGAGGTCGACATAGTCTAAAAACTAAGGATTGTCAAAAGAAAGGATATCGTCGATGTTCCAGCTGTTATCTTTGAAAATAGAAATAAGTTGATACCTGTTTTGTATGGTTCCATCCTGTAGTTTTTTCATGAAGTCCCGTTCGTAGATCTGCAATGATAGGAACAGTTTGTAGCCATGATAATTCCAATGACCTGTTGTTATGTGGCAGAAACGACCAATGAATTATTGTAAATTGTAAAGTCAGCAGAGATAAAACAAAATTGGCTCAAAATTAACTTTTAATTAAATGAAAAATAATAATTTTACAAATTAATACAATATATGACTTATCTGACAATAATGAAGTCCAAGTAAATATCCAAATGAATAGTTCACTTAATTCCACCAATAAATGTCCAATAGAATAATCCTTATAATCCTCACTAAATAGTTGGTAATAGATTTACAATAATTGATGTCGATTTCCAATACAAAAGATGTGCGTGATAATCCTGTATAAACTAATTAATCCTGTATAAACTTTATAAACTGACTGACTTAACCCTTTTCAGCTACCTCATATAAATACATTTATTATTTCTAGAAAAATCTATCCACAAGATATAACTAGAACATTCTAATCAACTGACAATCACATGACTAGAATGATTATGTAAGGAAAACCTCTAGAAAATTCTATGTGTAAAATATTAAATTTAAATTCTAGAAATTTCTATATGTTCTAAGGTGAAATAACCTTGACCCTTGTTTATTGTAAACAAGTTACATAACTAGGCCAAACAAATTACATAATATTAAGGCCATACAAAATAAAAACAATGAATAAAATGCATTATAGAATATTTACAACATTTAATTACCTATAACACCTCCCCCGAAAAGAAAATGTTTGATTGCAATGAAAAACATTTAAAATAAACAATGAGGTGTTACGAAATTTATCAAACTCTTGACAATGCGTCTGCAATGACATTATCTTTTCCTTTAATATGTATTATGTCTAGATTAAAACCTTGTAAAGTCAAACTCCACCTCAAAAGTCTTTGATTTTTATCTTTCATTTTATGAATAAATTTAAGAGGGTTGTGATCAGTATATACAATGATTGGCTGAATTGAAGCTGTAACATAAATTTCAAAATGTTGTAAAGCCAAGATCAGAGACAAACATTCTTTTTCAATTGTGGAATAATTTCTCTGGTGTTTATTAAATTTTCTTGAAAAATAACAAATTGGATGGTCTATACCATCTTTGCCTTCTTGTAATAAAACACCGCCAGCAGCAACATCACTGACATCTACTGCTAACTTAAATTGACATTCAAAATTAGGTGTTGCTAAAACTGGCGCACTTTCTAGGATGGCTTTTAGTTCTTCAAATGATTCATCACAACTTTTAGACCAAATAAACTTTACATTTTTTCTCAGTAGTTTAGTCAAAGGCTCACTAATTGAAGAAAAGTTTTGACAAAATTTTCTATAATATCCAGCCATTCCCAGAAAACGCATCAAGTGTTTATTATTCTCAGGTTTAGGAAAACTAGAAATAACACTTATTTTAGCATCAATAGGTTTTACCTGACCCTGACCTCCAACATGTCCTAAATAATTAACATAAGCACATCCAAATTCACTCTTGGAGAGGTTGACTGTCAGCATAGCACTGCTTAAACGTACAAAAAAAGTTCGGGGTATCTGAAGATGTTCTTCCCAAGTGTCACTATATATAAGAATGTCATCAATGTATGCTTCACAACCGTCAATTCCAGAAATTACACTGTTGATGAGACGCTGAAAAGTTGCCGGCAAATTTTTCATGCCAAATGCCATCACTTTGTATTGGAAAAGTCCATCGGGTGTAACAAAAGCGGAACGTTCTTTTGCACGCTCTGTAAGAGGAACTTGATAAAATCCTTTTAATAAGTCAATTTTTGTAATGTATTTAGCATTTCCAATTTTGTCAATACAGTCATCAATGCGCGGAATTGGAAATGAGTCAGTTTTTGTAACACTGTTTAATTTTCTATAGTCCGTACACATACGATAAGTTCCATCAGGTTTTGGCACTAGAATACAAGGTGAGCTCCAATTGCTTTTGCTAGGTTCAATAAAGTCATTTTTTAACAAATACTGAATTTCATCACGCAGGTACTTTTGTTTGATCGGATTCAGTCGATACGGATGCTGTTTTATCGGTACTGAATCACCAACATCAACGTCATGAAATATTTTATCAGTTCGTATTGGAATGTCCGGAAACAAATGTTCAAATTCACGGAGTAACTGTTTTAACTGTTCCTTTTGAATCGTTGGTAAATGTTGAAGTTTCGAATCCAAATCTTGTAGAATCTGTGAATTTTCCAGCTTTTCTGTGATAGATGGCGAATCAATCTTCACAAAAGTCATTTTCAGCATTGTCAGGGTCAACACTAACTATATTTACAGAATGTACAATATTTGTGCTATTTCTATCTATATAAGGTTTTATCATGTTTACATGACACAACTTTTATGTCTACGTCTGTCAGGTGTTTTAATAATATAATTTAAATCACTGATTTTCTTTTCAACAATATATGGACCAAAATATCTGGCTTCAAGTGGCTTTCCAGGAACAGGAAGTAAAACAAGTACTTTATCACCAGGGTCAAATTTGCGTTTTAAAGAATTTTGGTCATACTTAGCTTTCATAGATTCTTGACTAGATTTTAGATTTTTATTGGCTAGTTCACAAGCTTTTACAAGTTTAGTGCGAAAGCCTGAAACATAATCAAGGAGATTTAAATGGTCTTTTTCATCAGATAAAATTTTCTCACTTAAAAGTTTGAGTGGACCTAAAAGAAAAGAAATTCCTTCATCCCAATTTTTCTCTGTGTCAAAACAGTAGGTCCGCATCATATTTTTTAAGGTTTGATTCTAAGGCGCCTTGACTTTCAGGGTGATATGCAGATGATCTGTACTGTTAAATGCCTAATTCATACATTCTTTGCTGGAAAATGCCTGACATAAAGTTTGAACCTTGGTCTGATTGAATAGATGTGGGTAGGCCGAACAAAGTAAAAAATTTAGTTAAAGCCCTAACTATGGTTTTAGTCTATATATTTCTTAAAGGAATAGCTTCAGGAAATCTTGTGGATGCACAGGTAATAGTTAACATGTACTGATTACCAGATTTAGTTTTTGGTAAAGGACCTACACAATCTATTAATATTCTACTGAAAGGCTCCTCAAAGGCAGGTATTGGCTGAAGAGATGCTTTTGGAATAACTTGGTTTGGTTTCCCTACTAACTGACATGTATGACAGGACTTGCAGTAATAGATGATTTGCCAGTTACTAAAGTTCGTGTCAGTTCTAGTCAAATTTTGTGGTTTTTGGGCAAACCTTTAAAGGGAAGTTACTCCTACACCGGACAAACAAACATAAAACGTGCACATTTGTTTTAAAGTACAGTCTCCGTGCTTAGCCAGACTGGACAAAGTAATTCCCTACACAATATTCATGATATTCTGCAGTAAGTTAGCATATTTTCGAATTTATAATACTTTCTTAGTCTCTGAGAAGGCAGTTCAAGTTAGTACAATTGTTTATTTTTATTACTTGAAACAAGTAGCACTTGACAGCATGGTAAGCGCTTCTTGGGATTGGGTTTTGAATTATGTTACTGACAAAACGTCGGCTAAAGGTTAAACTTTCATAACTTTTGATTAAAACTGATTTATTTTTTGGTTGGTTTTGACAAGCAGGGAACCATTCTGTCCCCTTGAGATTTTTCAAAAAGTTACCTCCCTTTTGGGTTTTGCTAAATTCATTCTGTTGATTGCAGAACTGGCAAATGGTCTATTGGAAACATCTTTTCTAAGATTAAGCCAATAAAAATAATTTAAAATTTTGTTGCAAGTCTTATTAATACCTAAGTGTCCTGACAAGGGAGTGTCATGGGCCATGCTTAATATCTCAGCTCTATGCACCTTTGGCACTACAATTTGATACTTTATTGCCCATTCTGCATCAGCAGATACATCAGAAGGTCTCCATTTACGCATAAGAATACCATTTTTGGTGAAATAAGTAACAGGTTCTTGCAAACACTCACTTTCATCAACAGCCCTATTGAAAAGACGTGAAATTTCATGGTCCTTATGTTGCTCACTGCTAAACGTAGACATAGAAAAACCATCACTTTGAACCAATGAACTATCAGAAAACTCTAAGGGCTTGCTTGTTTTGACACCAACATCACCAAGCTGACTCATAAATGCATCCGACAAATCAAAACTATCAGTGCTATTTTCATCAACTTTCTGAGCTTCAACACATTTCTTTTTCATAGCATACAACTCAGAAAACTCCTGTTCAGCAGAATCAGGAACTTGATCAAAAGAAGGCTTGTCTGTCACAATAGGATTTCTTTGAACTTTATCCCCAGCTAAATCATTACCAAGAAGAAGTTGAACACCTTCAAAGGGTAATGATGACTTGATACTTAAGGTCACAGGTCCAGAAACAATGTCTGAAGACAAATAAACATTATGGAGAGGAATAGCAGTATAACCACTAGAATCTACCCCTTTAATTAGAATATTTCTACCAGTACTAGAAATATCATCAAACGGCAGGGTCTCAACAAAAGAGACTGTGAAGCTCCAGTATCTCTCAAAATTCGAATAGAGGTAGAATTACAAAAATCACTCGAAAGCGACACAAAACCATCACTAATAAATGGTTCAAAAATCTCCATAATGGGACTAGATGGGGATTTGACCTCGACCTTACTAACAGGATCAGAAACAGACTTCACCTCAGAAAAAGAACTATGCACATCTGTACCAAAACGAGGCAAACATTGCGACGACTCAACAAAACCACTGGGTTTTACTTCACTTTCCTTCCTTTGCTTTAACCTATAACAGTCAGATATCAAATGGCCTTCTTTCTTACAATAATTACAGGAAATCGACTTGAATGGTCTCTGTGACTGGGAGGGAGGATATGACTTGGACGAGCTATTTACTGGACGTTGCCTACTATTTACTTCATTTGTTGGTTTGGGTAAAACATTTGTGGAATGATTTTGATTTCTGAAAAATTTCTGTGGTCTATTAAAAAATTGTGTTTTATGTGTAAGTGAAAAATCATCAGCTAAACGTGCAGCAATTTCCAGAGTTTCAGCTTTTTGTTCATCAATAAAAGTTTTAATGTCAGTACTAATACATCTTTTAAATTCTTCAATTAAAACTAGCTGACGTAATTTCTCATGATTGTTATTTATTTTCTTTGATGAACACCAACGATCAAATAGTTGCTCTTTTGTTCTAGCGAACTCTACATAGGTTTGGTCACTCTGTTTTTCTGCATTCCTAAATTTTTGCCGATAAGCTTCTGGGACAAGTTCATAGGCTTTAAGAATTAACTCTTTTACAGTGTCATAATCTGAAGCCTGTTCTACTGACAACTGAGTGTAAATTTCCCTGGCTTTACCAATTAACACACTTTGTAATAACATTGACCAATTATGTTTTGGCCACTTTAAATTTTCAGCTATTTTCTCTCAAAATGCAGAAAATATTTGTCAACATCCTTTTCTTGAAAAGGAGGGACCAACCTTATGTTTTAGCAACATCAAATGTCTGAGAATTCTGAGAAAGATGCTGACTCTTTTCAGCTAATTCCAATTTTTTCATTTCTAATTGAAAATTGAGCTCTTTTTCTAATTTTAATTTTCTTTCTTCTCTTTCTCTTTCTAATTCTAATTTTCTTTGCTCTCTTTCTAATTCTAACTTTCTTATTTCTAATTCTTTCTGAATTTCTAATTTTTTAATTTCCAAATCAGTTGTTTGAATGCTAAAAGTCTCCAAAACAGATTTATCAAAAGTATCTTCTTCAACCAAATAATTTGCAATCACATTTTGAATTTCAAATTTTCTCATTCCAGATTTGACATTCAATTTCAAATGTTTTCCTAAGATAATTAATTCATCCTTTTTAAGCTTCTCAAAATTCTCAACCTGACACGTAGACATGAATTGTTCTGGATCAAAAGACATCTTGAAAAGATTTTATTGCTGACTTTTAAAAATTTTCTATTTGAAAAAAATATAATATTTTCTTTTAAACAATTTCGAAGATCCCGGACGATAGCCCCTAATTTCTGTTATGTGGCAGAAACGACCAATGAATTATTGTAAATTGTAAAGTCAGCAGAGGTAAAACGAAATTGGCTCAAAATTAACTTTTAATTGAATGAAAAATAATGATTTTACAAATTAATACAATATATGACTTATCTGACAATAATGAAGTCCAAGTAAATATCCAAATAAATAGTTCACTTAATTCCACCAATAAATGTCCAATAGAATAATCCTTATAATCCTCACTAAATAGTTGATAATAGATTCACAATAATTGATGTCGATTTCCAATACAAAAGATGTGCGTGATAATCCTGTATAAACTAATTAATCCTGTATAAACTTAATAAACTGACTGACTTAACCCTTTTCAGCTACCTCATATAAATACATTTATTATTTCTAGAAAAATCTATCCACAAGATATAACTAGAACATTCTAATCAACTGACAATCACATGACTAGAATGATTATGTAAGGAAAACCTCTAGAAAATTCTATGTGTTAAATATTAAATTTAAATTCTAGAAATTTCTATGTTCTGAGGTGAAATAACCTTGACCCTTGTTTATTGTAAACAAGTTACATAACTAGGCCAAATAAATTACATAATATTAAGGCCATACAAAATAAAAAGAATGAATAAAATGCATTATAGAATATTTACAACATTTAATTACATATAACACTGTTGATATACGATGTTGTCGAAACGAACAAAAATGTTGTCTAGCAAAAGATTCAGTGCCTAAATCATGTCATCGCAAGTCCAGAAACAATTATTTTTATAAGTGATGTTAGAGAAGGATCCTCGATTTTTATTACAACAAATCAACTGTAGACCAGAAAATTTGAAAGACCATTTAATGAGTTGTCCCATTTTAGATTCAATCAATTCATGTGGAAGGGTTGTGTAAAGTGTAGAAAAATCATAATCGTCAATAGACGAAACTGGTCTTTATATTGATTTTAGTTAATCTATAAATTCAATGGAATTTATTACGTTCCAAAAGTAATTTACACCAGAATTTTGATGAGTATTTTCACAATATTTGATAACCAACTATTAAATACAGGTGAATGCACTGGTTAAAGGGATGGATAAAATAGTTGTAGAACAGTTACTCGATGCCGAAATAAAACGATGTTTGTAGGGATTTTTGTGAAGCTTAGGAACCCAGTACATAGTAGGCAAGGTGTTATCTTTAGTGGAACTTGGAGCATATCTGTATCGCTGTAGTGCTGTTTTGTAAATGTTTTTTTCGTCAAAATTAGTGCGTTCGAAAGTGTCAGACTTTGCCAATTCATTTTACTGGACATAATCATAATATTTCTTTCAAATAAAAGAAACGTTGTTGGAGGCATTGTCGACTGGAACAAACGCATATTTATTGCTTAGATCTTTTAATTTTAACTTTAATCTGTTTATAGACAGCTTAGGTGGTAGCTTTTTATAATTATCTTTATAAAAATTTATTCCGTTTGAATCCGTTTAATCAGAACTATAAGGCGAGTTATTTTCAAAAAGAAATTTAAAAACTTCTTTGCAATTATTTCCGAAAATTAACAAGTTCCATGGGACTGTTACTTTATCTCTAGGTTCGTTAGTGAACAAAAGGGCTCTAGTCGATAAGCCCAATTAAAGCTAATGTATGGAAATAAAAAATTATGAGGAATTGAAAATCAATATATATGTTGCGAAACAGCTGAATGTTATATGAAAAAGATTGATTGATTGATTGAATATTGTTTAACGTCTACTGAGCAATATTTCAGCTATATCAAAACGAGAGCAAGTTTGTTTATAAATAATCACTTTGGGGTATGGAAAGGGTCATGGGACGGGAAATTCTGACTGCCACTGGAAAAGTAGGGTGAAATCGAAAGGGGCGGGGAATTTAGCTTTGTAGCCGATCACCTACGGACCACTCGAAAAAGAGCTTGCTACAAGGGTTCTTTAACGTGCAGGAAGCGTTGCATTTCTTCCAATACGTGGACCTGCGTTTACATCCCATCTGAAAGATGGGTTGTTTATTTATTCAGCCCGCACAACCACGGACTGGGTTATATTTCTATACCCGGGGGTTCCCTCGGGGTCAGCTCCGTTTAGTAGGGGTCATACCCCGCAAGCCGGAGATACCTTAAAGTTAAATCTAATGTTAAATTAATTAAATTAACAAAGTTTGAAATAGAATTATGACTAAATCTGAACGTTGGTTTTACCAATAATAAATAGACTGAGTAGTTAACACACACGTTCATCTACCTATTTCATATGTTTTGTTATACTAATTATGCCTGTTGATTGTATTTGCCAAGACAAAAAAAATCGACTGCTTTCCTTGTTTTTTATTTTTATGTCAGTTAATATAAGGTATGATTTCACAGTATTGTGCACTTTTTTCTCCATTTCAAGGTAGATTCAACCAGCTAAACCTGGGTGCCAAAAAATTGAAACACTATTTTCATAACTCTGTAATTTTCAAGATTTATGAACAGTAATTGAATTATCTAGGTGACATGAATGGAATAAACTTTTACAGGGGGCCCATATACAAAGGTTGTATAAAATTTAGAGGAATAGTCTGTTGGAGTTAATCATGAAAGCAATGTGTGCAGAAGCTCGAATAGTGGGGTATGTAATAACCATTCAGGGAAAAGTACACATTCCACAACACTATTCCATGCAGGAGTGACTTAACTGGAAATTATGAATAGAACAGACCATATAGGGTTGTTGAGAGTGTTCGCAAGTATAAAATGACTTCGATTAAGATGTAAAAGGATATATCAAATATCTCTGTCTCAGGTGTTAACACATCCAAGGAAATCCCAGCACCTGAATCGGTTTTCCGGGGCTCCGGCTACAGAGCTAGCGGGTGCATCCCCAGTTGGTGGATATAGGGGAATGCCCTGTCTATGCGGGGTAGTCAGGTCATAAATGTAGAAAGCCTGACCGCAAAACATTGTATCAAAACTGTGTGGAGAAACGGCACGTTCTATGCTGTATAAAAACCCCTCTTTTATTGTCTTTAGAGAGCAGAGTCACTGGGACTGGTATAGAAGGCTAAATTTCCTGTCCCTACCCATTTCTCCCCTTTCCAGTGGCAATCAAAACTGGTTGTACCTTTCACCTTTGCTTCTTTCTTCTCTTAATAAAATTTCCTTGAATTGATTAACTTTTTCTCGTCCTGATATAGCTTAAATATTGCTCATTGGGCATACAACCCCAACTAATCAATCAATTAGGCAAGGAAATTACATATGAAGACAACATGAACAAATGTGATTCACCAAATTGACCATTTTCTAATTAGACCGGAGTTCCCGAATTTGACCTCGAGCTTTACAAACTTATCCATAGGGAAGCAACTTTAGGCCGGACAAACTCGAGAGGTTTCCAACGTAATCTAACAAAAATGCAAATATTATTTTCTTCCACCTCGGACAAGGAAATCCATGGTTTTCGAGGTGCAAGATTTTTCGGTCTTACACAGGGGGTGTAAGACAAGCTACATGCGTACATTACCGCCAGATTTTTATAAAGGGCGTCAAGCCCTTCTATATGTAGAGAGGTTGTTTTTAATGATAGGACTAGATGCACTGATCAAGAAAATCTGCCTGGTTTTTCTGTTGTTTCGTATGATGTATACTGAGTCTTAAGTTTGTTTTAGCAGATAGTTGAGAAGGTATGCAGAATAAAAATATTAAGTAGATAAAAAAGCATTATTTTTCACTGTAAAACTTTTTGAATACAACCTACTGTATTGATATTAAAATTTAGATAGCTTTATCTTCGTATCCAAAAATGACCAATGATATTACATGTAGCAGACGACATTAGGGGTCATTGTAGGTTTTACAAAATTAAGTATGACGACCCTGAACTTATGAAATGCATCATTTACAGAATATTGACATTCCTGAACTTATGAAATATGACATTTTCAAATTAATTGTGACCTTCCCGAATTTACGAAGTGTGACTTTCCTCTTGGTTGTTCTTATTGTCATATTATCCTAACAATATACACAGCCCGAAAAGTATGTAATTAAAAGTATTGAATAGTATAATGACTATCTTAGAACGGCAAAATTTGAATTAAAACAAATCATAAATGCATAAATCGTTGGCACCGAAATAACCCCGGACTCGGACGCGTGCTCCATTTTTTATGACGTCGTGAAAAGGGAAGTAATTCACTGATGTCAACAATGGCGTTTCGACGGTGATTTGTTTGATATTTTTTCATGTTGAGGGGGAGAAAAATAATCAACCACCAGTGAGAGGGTCAGACAAAAAATCTCAGACACCCTCGGGTAAGATTTCTAGCGTCTCGGACTCGGCAAGCTTCGTCCGAGTACTTGAAATCTTACCCTTGGGTGTCTGAGATTTTTCCGTCTGACCCTCGCCCTGGTGTTAGATTCTTATATTCTCTTGACATATACGGTTTCCAAACTTCATCTTTGGTGACTATATAAAAATAATATGACACTTTATGTGTCTATTTGTTTTGTTTTATATCTCAATAGTTTTCATATGACAGGGTGCTGATTAATAAAGAGTTTCTTCTGTAAATGTGGGAACTTGTCCGGTGTCACGTGATATTGATTGAGTGAAAATTTTAAGGAACGGAATCAAAGTCGGTAATTGACAAATTATCTTTTCAGCTACAGGAAGTGTTGGAAGCTTGTTCATTGGATGCACCAGAGTTAACCCGCGATCGCAGACTCGGTTGTCATTGCTGACCCGGTTTAAAACAAAGCGAGAACAAACAACGAGTGTGCTGCGAAAAAAGGCGGGTTTTATTAACTGTGTTATATTTTTGAAGGTAAATATGATGTATTTAAACTCACATGCTAATAAACAGTAAAGAGTAGAAACAACGCCGAGATTTATTCTACAGCAAAGGGAGAAATCTGCTCTTCAAGCCGATACTCCTCTTAATAAACTAACATTTTCTTCAATTATTGCAGTTTTATGAAAATATACGGTCAAAATTGGACTAAATAACCTCAACCTTTTCTGTTTCATTCATTCTAGAAACTAAAGAGAAAATAATGGGGGACACATGTGTTTAAATAGGGAGAAAACATATTTTTTCAAGCCGATTGCAACGACTAACTGTGGCATTTAACATGGTAAAATAAATTTGACTTTTTTTTCATCATAACCATGTATTGAAAATTTGCGTCCTGGATTTCTCCGCTTATATATGTAGAAACGATTGATATATGGCATTAAGGTTTGGCATGATGATTGTTCAGTATCTCTCCTTTACAAACATGCAACTCATATAATTCCTGTTTGCCGAAACTTTGATTTTCTTCCATTATATTCGCCTTTCGTTGAGAAACTTATTTCTTGATGATTACATGTATATCACTGTGTCCATTCTTTAATTGTGTCGACACTTGTAATGTGTACACAGTCGTATTGTGTTCACAAAAGTAGTTGATATGGCAAAAAGCCGTAGGTTTTCAAAAACGTTT
>MJUU01003426.1:46179-63719 GCA_002080025.1 Modiolus philippinarum | reverse complement strand
ATAATCCTCACTAAATAGTTGAATAGATTCACAATCATTGATGTCGATTTCCAATACAAAAGATGTGCATGATAATCCTATATAAACTAATTAATCCTGTATATACTTATTAAACTGACTGACTCAACACTTTTCTGCTACCTTATTTATATACATTTATTTTTTCCAGAAAAATCATAACTAGAACATTCTAATCAAATGATAATCACATGACTAAAATGATTATGTAAGGAAAACCTCTAGAAAATTCTATGTGTTAAAAACTAAATTTAGATTCTAGAAATTTCCATATGTTCTAAGGTGTAATAACCTTGACCATTGTTTATTATAAACAAGTTACATAACTAGGCCAAACAAATTACATAATATTAAGGCCGTACAAAATAAAAACAATGAATAAAATGCATTATAGAATTTTTACAATATTTAATTACCTATAACACCTCCCCCCAAAAGAAAATGTTTGAATGCAATGAAAAACATTTAAAATCAACAATGAGGTGTTATGAAATTTATCAAACTCTTGACAATGCGTCTGAAATGACATTATCTTTTCCTTTAATATGTCTTATGTCTAGATTAAAACCATGCAAAGTCAAACTCCACCTCAAAAGTCTTTGATTTTTATCTTTCATTTTATGAATAAATTTAAGAGGGTTGTGATCAGTATATACAATGATAGGCTGAATTGAAGCTGTAACATAAATTTCAAAATGTTGTAAAGCTAAAATCAGAGACAAACATTCTTTTTCAATGGTGGAGTAATTTCTCTGGTGTTTATTAAATTTTCTAGAAAAATAACATAAGGATGGTCTATACCATCTTTACCTTCTTGTAACAAAACACCGCCAGCAGCAACATCACTGGCATCTACCACTAATTTAAATTGACAATCAAAATTAGGTGTTGCTAAAACTGGCGCACTTTCTAGGATGGCTTTTAGTTCTTCAAATGACTCATCACAACTTTTAGACCAAATAAACTTTACATTTTTTCTCAATAATTTGGTTAAAGGCTCACTAATTGAAGAGAAGTTTTGACAAAATTTTCTATAATATCCAGCCATTCCCAGAAAACGCATCAATTGTTTCTTATTCTCAGGTTTAGGAAAACTAGAAATAGCACTAATTTTAGCATCAATAGGTTTTTCCTGACCCTGACCTACAACATGTCCCAAATAGTTTACATAAGCACATCCAAATTCACTCTTGGAGAGGTTGACTGTTAGCATAGCACTGCTTAAACGTTTGAAAAAAGTTCGAAGTATCTGAAGATGTTCTTCCCAAGTGTCACTATATATAAGAATGTCATCAATTTTGGCTTAACAACCATCAATTCCAGAAATAAAGCTGTTGATGAGACGCTGAAAAGTTTCAGGCGAATTTTTCATGCCAAAAGCCATCACTTTGTATTGGAATAGTCCATCGGGTGTAACAAAAGCGGAAAGTTCTTTTGCACACTCTGTAAGAGGAACTTGATAAAATCCTTTCAATAAGTCAACTTTTGTAATGTATTTAGCATTTCCAATTTTATCAATACAGTCATCAATGCGTGGAATTGGAAATGAGTCAGTTTTTGTAACACTGTTTAATTTTCTATAGTCCGTACACATACGATAAGTTCCATCAGGTTTTGGCACTAGAATACAAGGCGAGCCCCAATTGCTTTTGCTTGGTTCAGTAAAGTCATTTTTTAACAAATACTGAATTTCATCATGCAGGTACTTTTGTTTGATCGGATTCAGTCGATATGGATGCTGTTTAATCGGTACTGAATCACCAACATCAAGGTCATGAAATATTTTATCAGTTCGTGTCGGAATGTCCGGCAACAAATGTTCAAAATCACTGAGTAACTGTTTTAACTGTTCCTTTTGAATCGTTGGTAAATGTTGTAGTTTTGAATCTAAATCTTGTAGAATCTGTGAATTTTCCAGCTTCGATGTGAAAGATGGCGAATCAATCTTTTCACAAAAGTCATTTTCGGAATTGTCAGGGTCAACACTAACTATATTTACAGAATGTACAATATTTGTGCTATTTCTATCTATATAAGGTTTTATCATATTTACATGACACAACCTATTATGTCTACGTCTGTCAGGTGTTTTAATAATATAATTTAAATCACTAATTTTCTTTTCAACAATATATGGACCAAAATATCTGGCTTCAAGTGGCTTTCCAGGAACAGGAAGTAATACAAGTACTTTATCACCAGGGTCAAAATTGCATTTTACAGAATTTTGGTCATACTTGGCTTTCATAGAATCTTGACTAGATTTAAGATTTTTATTGGCTAGTTCACAAGCTTTTACAAGTTTAGTGCGAAAGTCTGAAACATAATCAAGGAGATTAAAATGGTCTTTTTCATCAGATAAAATTTTCTCATTTTAAAGTTTTAGTGGGCCCCTAACTGCGTGTCCAAAAACTAATTCAAATGGACTAAAACTTAAAGATTCCTGGACTGCTTCTCTTACAGCAAATAATAGAAAAGAAATTCCTTCATCCCAATTTTTCTCTGTGTCAAAACAGTAGGTCCGCATCATACTTTTTAAAGTTTGATGAAATTGCTCTAAGGCGCCTTGACTTTCAGGGTGATATGCAGATGATCTGTACTGTTTAATGCCTAATTCATACATTACTTGTTGGAAAATGCCTGACATAAAGTTTGAACCTTGGTCTGATTGAATAGATTTAGGTTGGCCAAACAAAGTAAAAAATTTAGTTTAAGCCCTAACTATGGTCTTGGTCTTTATATTTCTTAAAGGAATAGCTTCAGGGAACCTTGTGGATGCACACATAATAGTTAACATGTACTGATTACCAGATTTTGTTTTTGGTAAAGGTCCTACACAATCTATTAATATTCTACTAAAAGGCTCCTCAAAGGCAGGTATTGGTTGAAGAGGTGCTTTTGGAATAACTTGGTTTGGTTTCCCTACTAACTGACATGTATGACAAGACTTGCAGTAATTGGAGACATCTTTTCTAAGATTAGGCCAATAAAAATAATTTAAAATTTTGTTGTAAGTTTTATTTATACCTTAGTGTCCTGACAAAGGAGTATCATGGGCCATGCTTAATATCTCAGCTCTATACACCTTTGGTACTACAATTTGATATTTTACTGCCCACTCTGCATCAGCAGACACATCAGAAGGTCTCCATTTATGCATAAGAATACCATTTTTGGTGAAATAAGTAACAGGTTCCTGCAAAGACTCACTTTCATCAACAGCCCTATTGAAAAGACATGAAATTTCAGGGTCTTTATGTTGCTCACTGCTAAACGTAGACATAGAAAAACCATCACCTTGAACCAATGAACTATCAGAAAACTCCAAAGGCTTGCTTGTTTCAACACTAACATCACTAAACTGACTCATAAATGTATCTGATAAATCAAAACCATCAGAGCTATTTTCATCAACTTTCTGAACTTCCACACATTTCTTTTTCATAGCACGAGTAACTGCACACGCAGGATACAACTCAGAAAACTCCTTTTCAACAGAATCAGGAACTTGATCAAAAGAAGGCTTGTCTGTCACAATAGGATTTCTTTGAACTTTATCCCCAGCTAAATCATTACCTAGAAGAAGTTGAACACCTTCAAAGGGCAACGATGACTTGATACCTAAGGTCACAGATCCAGAAACAATATCCGAAGACAAATAAACATTATGGAGAGGAATAGCAGTATAACCTCCAGAATCTACCCCTTTAATAAGAACATTTCTACCAGTACTAGAAATATCATCAAACGGCAGGGTTTCTGCCAACAAAAGAGACTGAGAAGCTCCAGTATCTCTCAAAATTCTAATAGAGGTAGAATTACAAAAATCACTCGAAAGCGACACAAAACCATCACTAATAAATGGTTCGTAAAATCTCCATAATGGAACTAGATGGGGATTTGACCTCGACCTTACTAACAGGATCAGAAACAGACTTCACCTCAGAAATAGAACTATGCACATCTGTATCAAAATGAGGCAAACATTGTGACGACTCAACAAAACCACTGGGTTTAACTTCACTTTCCTTCCTTTGCTTTAACCTATAACAGTCAGATATCAAATGGCTTTCCTTCTTACAATAATTACACGAAATCGACTTAAATGGTCTCTGTGACTGGGAGGGAGGATAGGACTTGGACGAGCTATTTACTGGACGTTGCCCACTATTTCCATCATTTGAAGATTTGGGTGAAAAATTTGTGGAATTATTTTGATTTCTGAAAAATTTCTGTGGTTTATTAAAAAATTGTGTTTTATGTGTAAGTGAAAAATCATCAGCTAAACGTGCAGCAATTTCAAAAGTTTCAGCTTTTTGTTCATCAATAAAAGTTTTAATGTCAGTATTAATACACCTTTTAAATTCTTCAATTAAAACTAGCTGACGTAATTTCTCATGATTGTTATTTATTTTCTTTGATGAACACCAAAGATCAATTAGTTGTTCTTTTGTTCTAGCAAGCTCTACATAGGTTTGGTCACTCTGTTTTTCTGCATTCCTAAATTTTTGCCGGTAAGCTTCAGGGACCAGTTCATAGGCTTTAAGAATTAACTCTTTTACAGTGTCATAGTCTGAAGCCTGTTCTACTGACAACTGGGTGTAAATTTCCCTGGCTTTACCAATTAATACACTCTGTAATAACATTGACCAATTATGTTTTGGCCACTTTAAATTCTGAGCTATTTTTTCAAAATGCAGAAAATATTTGTCAACATCCTTTTCTTGAAAAGGAATGACCAACCTGATATTTTTAGCAACATCAAATTTCTGAGAATTCTGAGAAAGGTGCTGATTCTTTTCAGCCAATTCCAATTTTTTCATTTCCAATTGAAAATTTAGCTCTCTTTCTTTTTCTTGCTGTTCAATTTCTAATTTTCTTTCTCTTTCCTGTCTTTCTATTTCTAATTTTCTTTCTCTTTCCTGTCTCTCTATTTCTAATTTTCTTTGCTCTCTTTCTAATTCTAATTTCTTTCTGAATTTCTAATTTTTTTTATTTCCAAATCAGGTGTTTGAATGCCAAAAGTCGCCAAAACAGATTTATCAAAATAATCTTCTTCAACCAAATAATTTGCAATCACATTTTGAATTTCAAATTTTCTCACCAGATTTAACATTTAATTTTAAATGTTTTCCTAAAATAATTAATTCATCCTTTTTAAGCTTCTCAAAATTCTCCACCTGACACGTAGACATGAATTGTTCTGGATCAAATGACATCTTGAAAAAATTTAATTGCTGACTTTTAAAAAAATTTTCTATTTAACAAAAATATAATAATTTTTTTCTTAAACAATTTCGAAACATCCCGGACGATAGCCCCCAATTTCTGTTATGTGGTAGAAACGACCAATAAACTATTTCAAATTGAAGTCAGCAATGATAAAACAAAACTGGCTCAAATTAACTTTTAATCAGACGAAAAATAATTATTTTACAAATTAAATACAATATATAACTTTTCTCACAATAATGAAGTCCAAGTAATAATCCAAACGAATAGTTCACTTAATTCCACCAATAAATGTCCAATAGAATAATCCTTATAATCCTCACTAAATAGTTGAATAGATTCACAATCATTGATGTCGATTTCCAATACAAAAGATGTGCATGATAATCCTATATAAACTAATTAATCCTGTATATACTTATTAAACTGACTGACTCAACCCTTTTCTGCTACCTTATTTATATACATTTATTTTTTCCAGAAAAATCATAACTAGAACATTCTAATCAAATAATAATCACATGACTAAATGATTATGTAAGGAAAACCTCTAGAAAATTCTATGTGTTAAAAAAAATTTAAATTCTAGAAATTTCCATATGTTCTAAGGTGTAATAACCTTGACCATTGTTTATTATAAACAAGTTACATAACTAGGCCAAACAAATTACATAATATTAAGGCCGTACAAAATAAAAACAATGAATAAAATGCATTATAGAATATTTACAATATTTAATTACCTTTATTACATACTTAGAAAAAATAAAAGCGTTTTTGCATGATCAATATGACCAGAAGTAAACTGTCCATATTTTCACACCCCAGGAAAATAATAGGTTATTTTATGCTCCTCGTGCATCTCAGACAAAATAAACGACTTCCGGGCCATATTGGCCTGGGAAAATAAACGACTTCCGGTCCATATCGGCCTGGCATTTCTTAACGTCAGAAGTATGTAATAAAAAGTTTAATACATGTGCATTTCCATATTGACCTGATTATCATCCCTCGACCCATATTGTCCCTCGACTTCGTCTCTGGCCAATATGGGTGTCTCGGGATGATAACCAGGCCAATATGGAAATGCCCATGTATTAATCTGTATATAACACCTTAGCATGGATACCTCAAACCGTTTTTGTAGTCCCTTAGCACAGACTTGCCTACCCTTACGATTTTTGCGTAAGGCTTACTATTTTCAAAGTTATCTTACGCCCTTACGATGGTGAACCATTTCCTTACGATTTGTTCAAATTCCAGTATTTCTGGAAAATTTGCAGTTCCGGCCCGTCATTTCATCGTGGTTCTGTACATTATAGTTAAAATCGGCATATCCGGTAATAAAAAGAATGTAGAAACGATTTTTTAGGAGATTCCATCTCAGAAAATTGTATTCTTTGTGCGAGTGTTGTGTAAATCAATAATATGCCTTTCCCTGAAATGTGTATTTTCTATACTAAATAGGAAAAATGAAAGGATATGGCATGTTTTATTACATTAAAAAGTGACTTACTATTTTTCAACTCAGATTACGATTTCTGATCAAGTAACTTACTATTTTCGACCAAGAGGGGTAGGCAAGTCTGCTTAGCATGGATACCTCGAACCATTTTTGTGGTCCCTAAGCATGGATACCTCGAACCATTTTTGTGGTCCCTTAGCATGGATACCTCGAAACCATTTTTGTGGTCCCTTTGCTCAAGTTTAAACATAGTTTGACCTTGATATCTCAAACACCCCTTTTGCTCGAACTGTTTTCATCAGTCCCTTGGGTGTTCGATCCATAGAAGTTCGACTGTATACATTAAAATATATTATATGTTACTGCTCTAAAGGATGAACCCCCACCCATTTTTGTGTAAAATTGATGGCTTAGAAAAATTGTTACTTGCAAATACATTGTATAAACAACACCCATACATGATTTGTACCTATGAAATATTAGAACCGATATCACAAATGTGTTGCCGGGTAAAGCTATTTCTTGAACTTCCAGGTCGTGAACAATGAATGCAAAGGAAGAAATGATTGTTTTAATCTGTCTTTACGTTTACTTAAATTTTAATAAAACAAAATGAGTAAGCGTAGATATTAACGTGAAATAAGAATGTGTTTTATCCTTAGTAAACACGGCATTCTTCCTACAGATTTAATAGACAAGTCCAGATAGCTCTGTTGTTCAGGAAGTGACACTGTATCATGTCACGTTTGTGACGTTATCAATAAACGACCGTATTAAAGAATGTTGAAAAAGTCCAAGGTAAACACATTACCGATAGGAAAAGGCAGGCGAGTTTCCACGTACACATTTGTTACCAAATATGTCAAATTAACGTGTAATACAGATTAGATTGACAGATTTCTGTTGTGTTAAGGAAACTACAGAACAATAAAGTTGATGTTTATTTAAGTCCTTTGTATATAAATAGGTTTATGAATTTTTATTAATAAAAACTCTTTTCCTCACAAAATTTATCTATGTATTATGTCTTTTCATGTTTTTTACAATTGATGAACAGTATGCATACTATTTCAATTTCATATCTATACAACACAATTTATTTGAGTAATCCTAAGGAAATATACCAAAACTACAAAGGATCGGGCATTAAGAAACACTAAAGTAAATGTGCTATTTAAGTTTTTATACGACCGCAAAAATTTTTGCGGTCGTATATTGGTATGGTGCTGTCGTCGTCGTCGTCGTCGTCGTCGTTGTCGTCGTCGTTGTCGTCGTTGTCTGTAGACACTTTTGTTTTTAGTCAATAACTTTTGTTTAAGTTGACCAATCCTTATGAAATTTTAACACAATGTTCTTTGGCACAAAAGGAAGGCTTGACTTAGTTTTGGTCATTGTGGCCTCACCCGTTTTGAAAAAAGGGGCCAAAAAGGGTTAAATTTGATGTTTTAACATATTTGACTGTAGAATCTTTATTATTTATCGGATTTTGATGGGGTTTCTTTCAGTGTCTTCCTGAGGAAATTTCCAATCAGAAGTATGCTAACGGATTTCGTGTGGCATGTACCGTTCACGAGATATATGGGGCCCAAAGGGGGCCAATTTCAAAAATTTAATTTTTTTATTTTGCTGTTGATTCCTTATAAAAAATTAATATAGCGCTGCACCATTAGATTTTTGATAACTTTTTCCTTTTCCAATCTATGAGGGGGCCAATGGGGCAAAAATTGAAAACATGCGGACTACCTAAAATTTTTATTTTTCATCCAATTTCAATGGGATTTTTTTCTTTTGATTCCTCTCATTGTAGGCTTTAAGTAATATGTCAACAGATTTGGCATAGCTCTTTCTGTTTCCGGGCTATTAGGGGTCAAAAGGGCCAAAATTGCAATTTTTAGAAATATGTAAAATCTTTATTTTACATCAGATTTAGGTGGGATTTTTTTCTTTGGATTCCTCTCAATGTAAGCCTTCAGCAGTATGTCAACAGATTTGATGTAGCTCTTACCGTTTCCGAGCTATAAGGGGTCAAAGATGTCAAAATTGCAATCATTAGAAATATGTGAAGTCTTTATTTTTCATTAAATTTGGTGGGATTTTTATCTTTGGATTGTTCTCATTTTAAGCTTACAGTGATATGGCAGCATATTTTGCATTGCTCTGTGGTTTCCAATCTATAATGGGTCAAAGGGGCCAAATTGCAATACTTCAAAATATGTGAAATTTTTATTTTTCAGTGGATTTCAACCTTAGTTTTTTTCTTTGGATTTTTCTTGATGGTAGTCAACAGAATTTCTTAGCTCTTACAATATCCTAGTAATAAGGGATTAAAAGAGCTAATTTTTATTTCCACTAGTTTGTGTACAGTTAATTTCTGTGACAAGGTCCTTATTGTGTCCACATTAATTTTAGTTTACACTTGTCCTAATTTCAGTGGCCGACATGCTGCGGTCGTATCATGCTGCGCTCGGCGTAGCCCTTTATTTTCAAGTGGGAAGTACATTTGTTTGTTTTTTTTTCTTTGTTCTTTTTTTTTCTGAGAATTGAAAGAGCCTATTATAGTAAGAAGTGATGCAGGGAATTTGTAAGTGCAGTTTGAATTAATTTACATTTGTAGAAAAAGTTTAAAAAGAATTTTACACTTGGTAAAAAAACTGTAACAAAATGTTCCTCTTCTTTATAAGATAAACAAAGTCCATGTACCCCAAGTCAGTCCCATTTTTCAGTGCATCTTTAGAAATTGCACTTGAAAGATTATACTTAGAACTCTGTTGGTTCATGTTACAGCCAATCATATTTCACTTAATGCAATTTTGAGAAAGATAGGGCATATATAGCTACATTACCTGTGATAAGACACACTACATGTAATGCTGATTAAGCATACATTGTCTAATTTTACATGGAAAGGATTGTCTACCTGGAAAACATGTGTTTCCGTGACCGTTAATAAGGTCTGGAACAAGTTCTATTTGTGTCCAAAGCATTTTTATGCCCCCAGATCGAGGATCGGGGGGCATATTGTTTTTGTCCTGTCTGTCTGTCTGTCTGTCTGTCTGTGTGTCCGAAACTTTAACTTTGGCTATAACTTTTGAACTATATAAGGTAGACTTTTGATACTTGGCAAGTGTATAGGTCTAGTCAAGACGAACATAAATATGCCCAAAAAAATTAGGTCAAAGGTCAAAGGTCAAGGTCATAGGGGTCCAAAAGGGGTAAAATTGGGAATCTGGGGGCATATGTAGTGTTTCACAAACACATCTTGTTCAAAATAAAACTGTTCCCTTCAGTTTGGTTGATTTATAACAGGGCCACTGGTTGGATCTTTTGTTGGTTTGATATAAGTAAATTAGTGTAAGGTGTCTAGGGAATCATTCTGCCGTTTTTTTGGGGTTTTTTTTGTCCATTGTTTGTTAATTTAGGTTTCATACATTTGAAACCTTAACAAAATGATTTAAAGAATTTTAAAGAAAGTTCAAGATTATTTTGAAATCCTTATTAGGTTCTACAACATTTTCATTACATAAAGCTGCACTTAAAAAAGACCTGTAAAAAAATCTTATGCTGGTTTTAAAGGAAAAAACGGAAAACATGCAAGGGAGATAATTTGATAAAAAGTATTTCAGAAAGATATCACTGGAGAAATTAAGGTTTCACAATTAATTTCTCTTTATTTGGTAGTGACCCATCATTTGTATATCTTTTATGTAAATTCAAGGATGCATAATGAGTCCTTTTTAAATTGTTTAAAAAAATATGCAAAGACAAATAAAGTCTGTATTGTACTTTAAGGCTATTCCATCACATAATCATTTTCCCAATCCTTTCTATCAATAGAATTTTCAATTTAATTTTTTTGTGTTTTGATGAACCCCTAAATGTGTTCTACAAATAAAAAAAAGTTTTTAAATATTTGTTTCAATGCAGATTATTTCATAAAATTCCATATTAGGGTATAATTACTCTGCAAACACTTCAGTAGGTTCGCTCCTCATTTTTGGGGATTTCTGTCAGATTTTCGGAATTCTCTGGTTTTATCCATTTAAAAGCATTATAATTTTTTGCCCATGGACCCCTTTATTTTTTTCCATAATTTCATTTTATACATCTTTATGAGCATTCTGTAAAAATTTCATAAAATTTTATTTATTCCGTCACATTCATATGTGGCCAAACCTTCCTAATGTTAATCCTATAAAAAATCTGAGGCCAAATTTTCAGTCACTTGTAACTCAAAAACAAGATCATCATACTATCAATTTTATTCACTTAAATTGTTTCTTTTTTAATTTTGTAACAAAAAATCACATTTATTTGAAATCCTATTTATTTTCATACGGAGTAGGGAACCCCCTTAAATAATAAGGCACTATTCATAGTGTTCCGAGTCACCACTGGTGTGAGATAGCAGTATAAATGTTCAGGGACACTGTAAGGCCATAGTGTTAGGTTAAATACATAAGTAAACACATGGAAAAACAGACAGACAACAAGGCAACTCAAATGGAGACAACAGAACAGATAAAAAGAAGGCCATCAAATAAAATACTCTTTTTGGGGAGGGTGACACATACACAGACATGCTAAAAGTATTTGGTCACTGAGTTTTTCACTATATATTTCATATAAAATAACATTTTTATGCCCCCGTTGTAAGGTGATAAGGGAATTAAGTTTTTCCCTTGTCTGTCCGTCCGTCTGTCTGTCCGTACGTCCAAAAATTTTCGTCAATTATTTCTCAGCTTATGTATGCAGTAATGATTTGATATTTGGTACATGAGTTGATGAAGTGTACCGTGTCTCCCCTTTTCAGATCTGTCACTTGTCTACTTCCTGCTTGACGATAGCTTTGATTTTCTCCCATTAAAGCCATGTATTGAAATTTTTTGTCAGGGTTTCCTCAGCTCTTGTATGTAGTAATGATTTGATATTTGGTGTGAAGCATTTGTATGATAAGTTGTATCATGTCTCCCCTTATCAAGGCAGTATCATGTCTCCCCTTATCAAGGCAATCACTAATCTTCTTCCTGTTTACTGATATCTATCTGGCAGGGGCATCTGTGTCTCATGGACACATTTTCTGTTTGGGCTGTTCCAGAAAAGTTGGTCTGTGACCCTTTGAAGGCACTTCATATAAATTTCTGTGGGTGGTTGTGTTTTCTTCATCCTTTTGTATTGTACATATGGGGAAGAATTCTATGGGTGGTGGGATCAATAAAAAGTGCCTTCAAACCACCCATGTCAATTTTTCTGGAACGGCTTATTTAAAAAAAATTCAAAACTTATTTTAAAATTAAAGTAATATCAATATTTATAAATTTGTAATTAAGTTGTTTTCTATGTCATTTGTGTCTGAAATGAACATTTTTGCAACTAAGTTAATAGCTCACAGCACCTTTAAAATTGTGTATTCTTTTTTTTTATATATATATGTATATATGGGATAGTTCAGGGGAAGTTCAGATTTAATTCCTAAGTGTTTTAATAAGTATCGTAAAAGATTTTGAAGGTAAAATGTATATTTTGTAAATATTTATTGAGTGATGTCAACAGTATATGAGCATGTGAAATATAAGAGCCACTTGTTTGAAGTGGACGGACTATGTCAGAAATTAACCACTAATCCTTGTGACACATAGCTAGAGATGTACTCTAATTCCAGATAATATTGGGGTGATTAACGGGGCTACAAGTGGTTTCCAAGTGATGAAGTGGTCCGATAACGACCATTGTAAAACAAGGGGTCAATGGTTTCTTGGGTTTAAAGTGGGTAAACTGTTGGGTATATTTTATATTGTTGGTTTATAGATAGTGTCTTAGGGTATTGTTAAGTGCTGGTTAAATTATCTTTCTTTAGACATTTTATATCATTATTGTGTAGGATTTCAAGGAGTTATTCTTGAATAAAAAATGGCTGTCTTGTTTTGAATTTTTTCGACTTAACTTTCCATCTGACACTGTGTTTTTGAAATATCAAGAATATTTTTTTTGTCCACATCTTGCATGAGAACAAGTCTGACAAGCCATGAAAAAAGGTTTTCCAATTCCCTGAACCATTGTCTTAGATCTGCCAATTGTATGGTTAGAGTACACATATTTTGGTAAGATGTTATTTTTTACCAAATCATGAGTTTAAGTTTTCTTTTTTTCTGTCAGCTATAGTTTGAAAAGTAGAAGTCATTCAAGTCTTGCTTCTTACCACACTCAACAGAAGTTAAATGCTATCTCTAACTGCAACACAATGTGAACTTTGTAGTCTAGCTCAATTTGTATTTATGACTGAGCTAAATTGGTATATTTTGTATGTCATGTAAGCCTATTGTTCAGGATTCTTAAGTAGGATGTAAACATATCCATTATAAGCTGCCTTGATCAATAGGAAAAGCTTAAATTCTCACTGTAAAGTCACAACAAGGACATGTGTTCTTAAGTAAACCCTTATACGAAGCACTTATTTCCTATAAAAAGAGGATTTTTATCTCTTCAAGCTTAGATATAAGTAAAATCCTTTTTTATATTTATTTCTCATAAGTAATTTCAGTCATTTCCTTAATTCTATTTATCCTTGAGAGTTTAACCAGGATCACATATTGGCATCCTCTTTTCTTGAATGGTGACCATTTTGAATCTTCATCGTTTCTCCTGGTAAAATGTTTGTTTGTGCTTAGCACTCTGAGTAATATGTATTTTTAAACTTTAATGGCAGGGATGGTCTTCTTCCACTTTTAAGTGGATTTCCACTATTAAATGATAGTAAAGATTCTTTTATTCCATAACTGTATTTTGCTTTCGGTTGACTACTTCTCTTTATTCTGTGTGGTCAGCAAAATCATCCCTTTTGTTAGTAATTTTCAAAGATGACAGGGCTGTATGCCAGTTTACCTCAAATTCATATACTAGTACATTTATTGAGCCGAAAGAAAAATACTTTCTAATAACCCTACCAACCCTGTTTCACCCAGATTTGTTGGCTAGATGTTGACAAGTTATATATTTCTTTTATAAAGCAATCAAATAGTTTTTTAAAAAAAAACCTCTGCCTTCCCACTAACCCAATTTTTTTAGTCCCCTACCGGCTTCGCCGAAGGGGACTTTAGGTTTGCACCTCGTCAGTCCGTCACACTCAGTTTTCCGGACTTTTTCCCATACTATAAAGGATATTTATCTGATATTTGGTATGTAAGTCTTGAACCATGAGTTACAGATCAAGTTCGAGTTTGGTTCCGGTTGATTGATTTTGGGCGGAGTTATAGCCCTTTGACTTAGAAAATTTTGGTAAAATATAGGTTTCCGGACTTTTTTTCTAAACTGTTTCAGATATGAAGCTTATATTTGCTATGTGAGTCTACCACTATGAGTTACAGATCAAGTTCGAGTTTGGTTCAGGTCCATTGATTTTGGACGGAGTTATGGGCCTTTGACTTAGAAAATTTTGGTAAAATTTAGGTTTTCCGGACTTTTTTTCTAAACTGTTCCAGATATTAAGCTAATATTTGGTATGTGAGTCTACCACTATGAGTTACAGATCAAGTTCGAGTTTGGTACTGGTTCATTGATTTTGGACGGAGTTATGGGCCTTGGACTTAGAAAATTTTGGTAAAATATAGGTTTTACAGACTTTTTTTCGAAACCGTTTCAGATATTAAGCTGATATTTGCATTGTTAATCATCCACTATGGGTTACAGATCAAGTTTGATTATGGGTTGGGTCCATTGATTTTTGATGGAGTTATGGGCCTTGGGCTCAAGAACTTTTCTTCTTTAACTATTTTTGCTGGTATAACAAAGAATTATTCCACAGGTAGGGGACTTCTGTATTGCCTTGCAATACGATCTACACTTGTTATAGCATGATTTTTTTTTGTCTGCCTTTTTAGTTTCTGTTTATCTCATGCTTCAGAAAAAGTTCAAAATTTTCAGTTTTAATCTTTGAGATGTTAAAAAAAGTAATACATGGGTAAACCTTTTATGTCATACCTAATATCCTTGTCAGTAACCATCATATCTTATATTTGACAGAATAGTAAGTACCTGCAATATTATACCAATTTTCTTTTTTATTCTTTTTCAGTCATCTTCGTCATCAAAAGAATTTACAACACCATACAAGTCTGTTCCAGAGTTATCTTCCCATCATTTTAATGCTCCATTACCTCCTGGCTTCAGTGACGCAGAACAAGTATTGTCAGACGTAACCAAGACACGAGCCTATTTAGAGGCAAATTTACAAACAGTGCTAAGATCTCGACAAGAAGCAGAGGTTTACAATTTACTAGAAAACTTATATCATGACAGGTAAATGTTTGACTGCAAAGGGGCATGACCCTTAGGGATTACATGATAGTCTGTCTGTCTTACACATTTTTATGCCCCGTGACTAAAAGTCAGCGGCATATTGGTTTACCCTTGTCTGTCCTTCCATCTGTCCATTCTTCCATTCGTCCATCCGTACGAATAAAAAAACACAACTATTGATTTTTTTCAGACAGTTTTCAAGCAAATTCCAACTACTTTAAAGGAATCTAACTAACAAGAAGTAGATGTACACACACCCATCTTTTGGAATATTCAAATAGCCACAGTTGCCATGGAAATTGAAAAAAGGTGGGGAAATTCAAAGTGCCTCAAATTTGATGAAACTTTACAGGAAGGTTGTCTACCACCCATAGAAATGATTTTGGTTCTCAGAATTTAAAACAGCCACCATTGACATGTAAACTTGGAAGAGGCAGGAAAATTCAAAGTGCCTCATATTGGATAAAACTTTACTGAAATTTGTGACCCATGAAATATACTATAATTCATGACATGTATTTTTTCCTACTTAAACACCTAAATGTTTTACTAGACCCTGTCAACTTGTTTTTATTCTAGTCTAAACAATTTGACTTTAACCACATCAAACCATCTGTCCTCAAGTGGACACTTGGTCAGATTTTATGGCACACGATAGTGAGTTGTGTTTGGGTGAAGTCATGTCTGCGGTTTTCCTNAACACAACTATTGATTTTTTTCAGACACTTTGCAAGCAAATTCCAACTACTTTAAAGGAATCTAACTTACAAGAAGTGGATTTACACACACCCATCTTTTGGAATATTAAAAAATAGCCACAGTTGCCATGGAAATTGAAAAAAGGCGGGAAAATTCAAAGTGCCTCAAATTGGATGAAACTTAACAGGAAGGTTGTCTACCACCCATAGAAATGATTTTGGTTCTCAGAATTTTCAGAACAGCCACCATTGACATGGAAACTTGGAAGAGGCAGGAAAATTCAAAGTGCCTCATATTGGATGAAACTTTAATGAAAGGTTGCCTAGCACCCAAAGAAAAATGATTTTGGGGCTCAGAATTTCACTTTTATATTTTTTGGAAAAAATGGGGAGGTATATCATCGTCTCCATATTTGTACTGTGTCAACAGCTGTATTGCACATACTTTAATTTGCACTTGCCATATTGATTCAGGGTTCAGTGAGCGGGGACATAATTGGTCACCATTTGTTGACAGCTCTAGTTTGATACTAAATTTCTCTTGGGTTAAATCTGCTGATGGGAAAGTTGCATAACTCAAAATATAGTTTATAAGAGACTTTATACAGTAAGTGTGTAATGGAATCAGGGATTATGTTAGTATACGAAAATAAATAAAATAATTTTGAAAGAAATAATGAAATTTGTGACCCATGAAATATACTATAATTCATGACATGTATTTTTTCCTACTTAAACACCTAAATGTTTTACTAGACCCTGTCAACTTGTTTTTATTCTAGTCTAAACAATTTGACTTTAACCACATCAAACCATCTGTCCTCAAGTGGACACTTGGTCAGATTTTATGGCACACGATAGTGAGTTGTGTTTGGGTGAAGTCATGTCTGCGGTTTTCCTCATAAACAAGAACTACATCTGTGATGTATGCTTCCTGTTTCTCCTATTTTTATCCAATCAAATATGAGTTATCTATTAGTGTTTTTTGGACATCAGTGGCTATCATGCGTTGTTATTTCACTCTTACAAAGTTTGAATATTTAGGAGGTATTTTAACCACATGTTCCCCTAAAGAAAAAAGATAAGGATACAATGCACCCTATATTTATTCCTCATCTTTGGACCAGGCTTATACTGTGGATGCATTTATTTCCAAGGGTTCCAATTTTTATGGTTTTGCTTAAATTCAAGGATTCGTTGGTTTCTAAACTCATGGTTTTCGACCTTCTCTGTTTCAAAGTAAAAGGAGTTTTGTATTTCATTGTGTTTTTAATTTCATGGTTAGAATCAACTACAAAATTCACGAAAATTGGCACTCAACAAATAATTGCACTTTCACAGTATTTTGAAACAAACAATGGATTGCATTGTTACCTTATAAAGTATTAAAATTTTAGAAAAAAAGGAAGATTTTTGAATGAGTCAAAGTAGGGAATAAACTACCATTTAAGGGTGTATTATAGTTTTAATTCAGTAAAATTTTAAGTTTTTAAATAAGGGAAAATGGACGTCAGAATTTGTCTTTAAAAAACAAATAATATTATGTGAAATTTTGCATTACTTAAAGGAATTAGAGAAATATCAGAATGGGTTTTCATTTTAATCTGAAAGTGGAAGACATCCCAGAGTTATCTCCACTTGTAAGTTTTGTAAACTTGCTGTCTGTATACCATTTTTAGCTCCCCTCACGAAGTGAGAGGTGGGGGGGCTTATGTAATACCCCTAGCGTCCATGTTGGCGTCCTGTTAAGAAGAATGTTTTAAGTCCATGCTTACTGACAAGTCCCAAATCAACTATATTGGTATGTATGATGCATTTTGGGATGACAACAACAA
>MJUU01003426.1:3970-35334 GCA_002080025.1 Modiolus philippinarum | reverse complement strand
GATTCCTCTTGATCTAAGCTTTCAGTAGTATATCAACGGATTTTTTGTAGGTCTTACCGTTTCTGAGCTACAAGGGGTCAAAGGGGCCAAAAATGCAATTTTTCTAAATATGTCAAATCTTTATTTTTCATCGGATTTCGATGGGATTTTTTTCTTTGGATTCCTCTTGATATAAGCTTTCAGTACTATGTCAACGGATTTTTTGTAGCTCTTACTGTTTCGGAGCATCAAGGGGTCAAAGGGGCCAAAATTGCAATTTTTCTAAATGTGTCATATCTTTATTTTTCATCAGATTTCGCTGGATTTTTTCTTTGAATTTCTATGGATGTAAAGTTTTAGTTGATAGTACATATTTTGCATAGCTCTTACGGTTTTTTATCAGTAAGTAATCAAAGGGGTTTTTTCCCTATTTTGTTTCTAGCTAATAACTGTGTCTAGCTTCTTTTTGTGTCCATCTAATTATTGTGTCAAGCTCTTTACTGTGTCCACATTCACTTTAAACTACTTTTGTTGAAATTTCAGTGGTCGACATGCTGCGGTCGTATCACGCTGCGCTTGGCGTAGCCCTTTATTTAGTGTATTTGTGATGGATGGTACATAGTTTGTCTGCGCAACTCCTCCTACAGTTTTGATGGTAGGAAGTAATTATTTTGCAGATCTTTCGTACCTATATTGAAGATGTGCATGTGGTAAGGATTTTGATTTTGGTGCATTTTTGTCAAAAATATACATTGTTGAACTTAGCAATTTTTGGGGTGATTTTGTAATAGAGGGTACATAGTTTGTCCACGCAACTCCTCCTACAGTTTTGATGGTAGGAAGTTTTTATTTTGCCGATCATTTGTACCTATATTGAAGATGTGCATGTGGGAAGGATTTTGATTTTGATGCATTTTCGGAAAAAAACACATTGTTGCACTTAGTCATTTATTGGATGAATTTTTAATACAGGGTACACAGATTGTCAGAACAACTCCTCCTAGAGTTTTGAGGCTAGGAAGCTTTAATTTTGCAGTTCATTTGTAC
Organism: Modiolus philippinarum; assembly: GCA_002080025.1. NCBI lineage: Eukaryota > Metazoa > Mollusca > Bivalvia > Mytilida > Modiolidae > Modiolus > Modiolus philippinarum. The sequence continues at coordinate 34,308 of MJUU01003426.1, read as the reverse complement.
CTATATTGAAGATGTGGTTTGTACTTTGATTTCGGTTCATTTGTTTTTCAAGAATATACATTGCTCAACTTACAATTTTTTGGTGATTTAGTAATAGAGGGTACATACCGGTAGTTAATCTGTGCAACCTAGAATAACATGTGTTTAGCGTGGGCATCATATTTGTCTTACAGACACAAATATTACTAGAAAATCCCAATTTGATTCAACCTTGTGCGGGGGCATGTCATCCTCTAGTTTATTCAGTAATTCTTTATACATAACAATACATTTATACAATACAAGGATTCAGAAACAAGCAAAATGCTTATAAATTTATAATACAAAATATAACATGCTCAGTTCTATAAATGATAATACAAAATACTTGTGTATGAATAAAGTAGAAAGAGGAAATTTGAATACAAATATGAAAAATTTGAAGAAAAAAAAAATACATGTTGCACAAGTTGGAAAAAACCTATTAAATGAAAAAGCGTTTGCTTTTTAATATAAAATCTTGAACATTAGTAAAAATTTGTTTGTTTCAAAATTAAATGTGTTATTTCCCAAAAGAAGAATTTCAACTCTTATAGGTACATCTAATAATCTTTGCAATTGATAAAAAAATGTGTATGCAAATTACTATATTTATTACAATGTAAGAGATAATGTGATGTGGTTTCTATATTTCCACATGTACAATATGGTGATTCAATGACATTTCTTTGAATAAATGCTTGTTTAATATACTACTACCCATTCGGAGTCTGGCATGTAGTATTTGACCCTTTCTATTTCCAGAGTTATGATATTTCGGCACTTTGCTTTGTATTCTTTGAGAATTTAATTTTGATTTGAAAATATTTAATGAACCAGCATTTTTTAAATCCTTTGATGGCTCAAACTGATATAGCTCAAACACCATCAATGTCTCACTCCCCTTTTTATTGTCTCTATGTTCAAGTTTAAACATACTTCGACCTTGATATCTAAAACACTGTTCTAGCTTGTGCTGTTTTCATTGGTCAGTTGGATGTTCGATACATCGAAGTTTGACTGTATATACTTTAGAATCATTTGCTGAAAAATTGATATACTTTTTGTTGAGCCTTTGACGATAGTCGAATAAAGCGGGACATAGGTATGATGATTCCTCCGGCGGCGGCGTCCACAATTGCTTTAAGTTTTTTCTTGTGTCTGTTTAGCATCAACCACTCATAGTTGACCATTGATATTTGGTATGCAGTTATATTAGCATCAGTACAGCTCAGTTTCAGTGTCGTTTTATGTCTATGCCCCCGCAGTCATGCTCCACTGACTTCGAAATTTTGATTTTTTTTTTTTTCAAATGTTAAAGTTTTTTCTTGTGTCTGTTTACCATCAAATACTCATAGTTGCCCATTGATAATTGGTATGCAGTTGCATTAGCATCAGTACAGCTCAGTTTCAGTGGCGTTTTATGTCTATGCCTCCGCAGTCATACTCCACTGACTTTGAAATTTTGCACTGTTTATCAAATGTTAAAGTTTTTTCTTGTGTCTGTTTAACATCAACCACTTATAGTAGCCCATTGATCTTTGGTATGCAGTTGCATTATCATGATTGTGATCAGTTTTGATCAGTGATACATTTGGTATCATGGCTGCTGCTTAAGATTAATGTGCAAATTAAGGCGATGCATGGGAAAGGCGAGACAAATCTTGTGTCCACAGTTTATTTCTGTTGAGTGTATTGTTTACAAAAATATCATTCAAAACATTACTTTTGCTAAAATGTTTGAAATATGACCAAATTTTGTTTGAGATGTTGTAGTGTGTCGAAGAGAGGATATACAGTTGACTCTCAATATCTCGAAGTTGAGGGTTTAAGTGAAGCAATTTACCATTTAAAGTGCAAAAAAAGCCAAAGCAAGAAAATTACACAATTTTGACCTTGACATGGTCGAATGTGTTGTTTTGCATCATGCTACCCTTGCTATTTTTCTTCAATGGTTATGAATCAGATAATTTAGATGGAAAATACAAATAGATATTTTATAAATTGTAAGTTTGACCATTGATTTGATAAATTTGAGATAATGAACAACCCTTATTATACCCCCGCTTTGTAAAAGCAGAGGGTATATAGTGATGGTGGTGTCCGTCCGTCTGTCCGACAATCCGTCCGTCCGTCATTCCGTCCGTCCGTAACACTTTTACTGTCAAAGTTTTCTCGGCTTCTACAGGTGGGAATGATTTGATATTTAGCATTAGGCTTCCAAATGGTTGTACAGTGTCAGATATTTTCATGTTTGTGGCGCTACTACTTCCTGTTTGCCGATACATTAATACTTAGTTTCATATACCACTACTAATGAAAATTTTTCGTCAAAGTTTTCTCTTCTTCCAAAAGTGGAAATGATTTCATATTTGGTCTGGAGCTTTATGATGATGAGTTGTACAGTGTAAGCTATTTTCAGGTTTGTTGCGCTACTACTTCCTGTTTACGATACATTGGTATGTTGATACTTAGCCTAAATTAAGTTTTTTGAATAACATTAAAAGACGCAGTTGACTTTAAAGATCAGCCTTTTATTTAAACTTCTTATTATATTGGGCATGCTGGGTATTCATTTGTGGCCCAGTGGACCACAGTACCTCTAGTTTTAAATTATTTACACATAGGCCAACAATTTTATTCCAGATAACTGGAATTTAGACATATCCAATTTCGACTCAACAGGAATCAAAATACATAAATACAAAAGGATCTTTGAATAATTTCGACTCTACAGAAATTTTGATTTAAGCAAGTTCAAGACAACTGCAGTCGACTATATTTAGTGTATAGATCTAAGATGTCAAAATCTTTCATGTTCAATACGTGACAAAAACAACTCTAGCACAGGATCATGGCAGGTGTTGCTCAACGTGACATTTCCAGCAAAATATACAAAATATCATGTGTTGACATAAGAGTACACCTAACACAAGTCAACAAGATACAAAATAACGTGATGTCCTTAAAAGACATAAGGGTGCACCATACACAAGTCAACAAGACAAAATAACATGTGATGTACTGTAATGACATTAGAGTATACCATGCTAAATCAACAAGTTACAAAATAACATGTGATGTACTTTAATGACATTATAGTACACCTTACACAAGTCAACAAGTTACAAAATAATGTGATGTCCTTTAAAGACATTAAAGTATACCATTCCCAAGTCAAAAAGACAAAATAACATGTGATGTACTGTAATGACATTAGAGTACACCATGCCAAATCAACAAGACAAAATAACATGTAGTGTCCTTTAAAGACATAAGGGTACACCATACACAAGTCAACAAATTACAAAACAACATGTTATGTCCTTTAAACAGACATAAGGGTACACAATACACAAGTCAACAAGACAAAATAACATGTGATGTACTTAAGACATCAGAGTAAAATTACACAAGTCAGTAAGTTGCAAAATAAATATATGATGTACTTGAATGACATTATAGTACACCATACACAAGTCAACAAGTTACAAAATAGCATGTGGAGTACTTTAATGACATTATAGTGCACTATGCACAAGTCAACAAGTTACAAAATAACATGTGATGTCCTTTAAAGACATTAGAGTACACATTACACAAGTCAACAAGTTACAAAATAACATGTGATGTCCTTTAAAGACATTAGAGTACACATTACACAAGTCAACAAGTACACCTTACACATGTCAACAAGTTACAAAATAACATGTGATGTCCTTTAAAGACATTAGAGTACACATTACACAAGTCAACAAGTTACAAAATAACATGTGATGTCCTTTAAAGACATTAGAGTACACATTACACAAGTCAACAAGTTACAAAATAACATGGGATGTATTTAAATGACATAAGAGTAAGCCACAGATTAATCAATAAATTACAAAATAATGCATATGTTATACTTAAATGACATTAGAGTACACTATATGTGATTGCTGTGATACATTTGAGCTATCAGGGACCAAAAGAGGGAAATTGTAAATTTGATAGTACCAAATTACCATTATTGACTCTACTGACTTGTGAGCAGTAAGCTGAATTTGCAACCATCAAATTATCAATTGATGGTATGAAATTGTCAAATATACAATACATTTATGGCCAAATGAAAAACTTACACCAAAATCTACTTTGGGTTCAGAGATGAAAATTTTCCAAGATATACCCGTAAAAACCTGAAAAATGAGGTTGCTTTGAAGCCAAATAAAGTTTCGTTTAGGGTTCCTCAAACTTTTAATTTCATGTAAGCACCCAATTTCAGAAGTATTGTGGTTTATGTGAAATGGTCAAGACAATAATCTCAAATTTAGCAGAGTGTTCTTTAAGAACCTACATTGTTTAAATATTTATATTACAGAAAACAAAAGCCCAATTTGAAGACGAGGAGTACATGACTAGAGTTTATGGTAAAGCTAGTTACCAAGGAAAGAGGATGACTACAAAAGACCCATATCTTCACTTCAGAAATGAACCTAAACCCAAACCAGAAAGACCAATAGGGGCAGCAGAAACAACAGGTTTGTNGATTTTGTTAAAATTGTTCCCTTTCATGTTTCACTAAGACCAGGATCTGTGGATTGTAGGTACATCTTTTCTCATTGAGACCCTCAACATATTAACTTGAATTAAATTGTTAAAATTGGAAAAAGATGGAATTGGGACAGGTAAGAATAATAAAATCTTACATGGGAGGAGGTAAAAAGATTCATACATCCTCCATGAATGTAAAAAAAATTCTGCCTTTTCTTGTGAGGAGCCCTGTGAAATATAAGAATAAGATGATTGATTTCATACATGAGTGAAAAATATACCAATCTTTGATTTTGATCTAATGCAAACATAGCCAGGCAAGTGCTAAATGCTAGAGCCTCTTGATTGAGTTCTATCTCTTGTCAACAAATACTGGTGAAACAGGAAAAAATGCTTGACCATACCAACTAATGGGAAGGTTCATTCTAAGATACAAACATATAAACTACAGTCGATGGCCCAAACTGCAATAGCTTGAACAAACCCTTTTTCAGATCCCTTTGTTCAAGTTAAAACACGGACCTTGGACAGAAGTATTCGCACACTACATTTTTTCTCTATATTTTTCATATAAAATCAGGTTTTTTCAAAAAATTATTTTGAAGCCAATTCTTATCTGATTTTAATCAAATTTACTTCAATAAGCTCAGAATGTTGTGTAGTTTGCATGTTTATTTCAGTATCAATTTCTTAATGGTAGTTTGAAAGAGTCGGAAATTTAAACAAGAAGTAAAATTTTGATGTCACAAGTTTACTTACATCAATAGGGATTGTGACCCTAAATTTTTAATATCATGCAAAAATAAATTATTCTTCAAAACTTAATGTCAGAAAATAATGCCAAAATAAATAATTAAACTGCATAATATTCTGAGTTTTATGGTGCAAATTTCATAGAATTCAGTTAAGAATTGGCTTTCAAATAATTTTTTGAAAAAAAATGTAGTTTTACATGAAATATATAGGAAAATATCAAAGAGTGCAAACACTTTTGTCCAAAATATGTAGTCTGACCATAATAGCTGAAACACCTGTTAAGCTACAACTGTTTTTGTCAGTCCCTTAGGTGTTCAAGCCATCAAAGTTTGACTGTCGTTTACCAATATATTTGATTTTTTTTTTCAGGACAAACAGTGAAATCTGTCAGATCTCAAACATCAGCTGGTGTGAAACAGTTTTACTTCAGTCTGACACATGGTACATATATACCTATAAAGACAGATGTTGCCAGAGGTATTTTTTTTAATAAGATATTTTTTTACTATGGCTTATTGTCTCAGTCATTTCCCTCTTATATTGATAAGTTTATTTGAAATATTCTTGTTTTAGTGTCAGTTCACATGAATCAATGCCAGTTCAAATGAAGCAATGTAGCTTACATAAATTGAAAAGTTATTAGTCTGACATACAAGTTCCTGGAGATGATTTGTATAGGCATTGCCAGTTATCCAGTTCTTTCAATTTATTCAATTCATTCTGTTACTGAGCTTATGAAGTGAAAAGGGCAAAAAATATACTCTTTCAGCAGGTTTGCGCCTGTCCTAAGTCAGGAAATTTATTAAGCCTTTGTGTGTCTTGTCTGTTTTCTAGTTAGTTCAATTTATGTCTATGGGAGTCTAGGATGATGTTTATTTCGCTGAACTTGATTACTCTTTAATTAGGGGCCTACTCCGACCTACCGTTGGTTGTAGGGTTTCCTCACTGTTCATTGAAGATCTTATGGTGGCTTTGAGTTATTACTCCCCTTTGGGTCGTTGTCTCTTTGACACATTCCCCGTTTCCCTTCTTTTTCTTATCTTTCAGAAAAAACTGGCACCCATTTTGCTACATTCTATTTTAGCATGCCACAGCCACAATCCTATAATGCACAGTTTGAGCATCAATTCATTTGTTTCTACTTCATCTTATTGTCAAATAAAAGTAGAACTTTGAATACTCAAACTGCAATAGCTCTAACACCATGGATGCCTCTAACCCATTTTCTGGTCACTTTGTTCAAGTTTAAACATAATTTGACCTTGATAGCTTTAACACCCTTCTAGCTCGAACTGTTTTTATCGATCCTTTTTGTGTTCCAACCATTGAAGTTCAACATTTGACAATGGATCAGATACTGTAAAAGGGAATATTTTGGCGTGGTTAAAATTTCGGGATTTTGATTCTTAAATCTATTCGCGAGGTTTTATTTTCGCTAGTGTCATTTACCCTTTGTTACGTTTGTAATAAAAACAAATTTACGCTACGGGAAATTTTCGTGAATATGTGCCATCCGCGAAATTAGCGAAAATAAACCCCTCACGAAAATTTCCCCTTTAACAGTACAAGCATTAGCTCAGGAAGTCTTTTCCAATAAAAATACATATACAAATATACAATATATTACATTCAGTTTCTACACGTTGCTGAAAATAAATCTGGTCTTGAGATATTTGTCAACATATCATTCCTCTGAATATCAAGGGCTTGTAATCTTTTAATTTTAATGCAGGTCCTATACCAGGAAGCCTTGTGCCAATGGCTGTACCACTTGGTGGTCCTCGCATGGAGGGAGGATTAACTGCTCCTGTTACCATGACAACTTCAGGCGGTCCTGTTACCTCAACTCCTGTGACACGTTCTCAGGTCACTGCCAATAAGAATGTTACTTTGGTTTCAATTCCAGCTGAGGAAAGTTTTGTTGATAGAAAATCAGCCCCAGAACTTTCTAAACAGGTGAATATTTAATGGAATTTATCGTTTCTAAACGTACTCTGTGTATATATACTTTAGAAATCCTGACTATTTAACATATATAGTCTAAAAATAGCTTTTAAAGCACTATCTCATCCTATTTTGGCTGCAAAATAATGATTCTTGGCATTTAAACACAATCATTATGACAACATTGATTCTGTGTAAGCACCAAAATTACTTGGAAACTTCATGTCATTAGGGTTTTTGAATGGCCAAGAATGGCGGCCATGGTTTCCATGGCAACATTATTCAGTACTATAAATTAGCATCATTTTGTAATTCATTGAAGAAATGAAATGTAAAATGAATTTCATCAAAATATGTGACATGTCATTCCTCACCTGAATATACATAGTTTCGTCCTTACATAGAATTCATGTTAATATTTTGTGTATCAAGTTATGCCTCTTGATAATGCTTAGATTTTTATCATATATCAGATGGGAGGTCATTGTCCCATGGACTCTTTTCAAATTTTTTTTTCAACAAAACAATCTTATTTGATAAGTTAACAAGTTAACAATGTCAACTTCTAGCGAACTAGTTAAGTTTGTGTTGCAGTATGAATATTGTATGTATGTTGATCTATTTATTCATCAATTGCAAAAAAAGATATATGTTAAAGGTTCAGGATTTACGTCTAAATGAATTCTGTATAACAGCATGTTAATCCATAATAATGTATAAAGTAACATGAATATATTTTTAATTATTTATTTCCCTTTGCTGTTTATAATACCATATATAGTAGTATATGTTATCTATAAGAATGTAAGCAAGAAAATCTTTCTGGATAGATATATCTTTAGAATAGATGTTAAAATTCAATCACTCTTCCTCTTTAAATGTATAATAATGTATTAAAAGAAATTTTCATCCTTGATTCTAAAAATGTAAAAAAAATCATTGATTATCAGGCAAAAATCAGAAACTATGGCCTCTTTGTGATATAAAAAGTTCAAGCACTGAATAACTAGGCAATTAATTCCTTACAATTTGGCTTTGTTAAATTAATTTCATACTTTAAAAAAATCAAAATTTAGAGGTTCACAAAGAGAATGGAAGAGAGGATGAAACTTTCCATAGGATGCATATATACACTAGATAGGAAATATATTCAAATATATTAGTTTATGTATATATTCTTTTACCTATTAATATAACTTTCTCTATTTTATCATGAAAAATTTACAAAATTTGAATTCAAAGCTTGGTGTTGTTATATTGAACAAAGTCATAAAGATGTTTGGTAAAATGGATATATTGTAGGTGTTACCAAATATTGATATTGACACTGATTTGTCAGAGATGTCAGGAAAACTGCCGTCTAAAAAATCTATTGCTTCATCAATTTCTCAAAAGCCGAAATCAAAACGGGCCAAGTCACCACCAAAACATACTGAGAAAAAAATAGAGAAACCTAAAGATTTACCTTCAAAAAGATCTGAGGAGACTTCAAAGAGATCTGTTGAACTACCATCTCCTCAACAATCTCCGACTAAAGCACATCTTGAAGCTGCATTTTCTCAAGCTGCTGAGGATGAGGTAACACAAAAAGTATTGAATTAACATTATGTTGTTTATTTCATAGAGGTGAGATTTAAATATGCTGAAAGGTGCAAGCTATGAAGGAAGAAATGTCACTTTCATAAATCAGGATTGTCCCAATTAATTTTGCATGATTTAAAAGAGGGAGAATCCATTTGACAAACCTTTTGAGATAATGGTAAGCTGTAATCTGCCATAAGGTTTGTCAAAAGGTTGATAATTATCTGCAGATTCAAGAGTTTTCTTAACTTTCTAAGAGAAGAAAATGCAACAGAGGTACAATACATGCATGTAGGTAATATTTAATCTTTTTCATGCATGTTTATATGTTAGTTTCAAGGGCTAGTAATAATGTAAAGTTTTTGTAATTATTGTCCCTTGTCTATGACATTAACGGTCCACCTATTCCTATTGTGCAACCAATCTAGCCATTTCATTACTCTATTGATGTGATAAAACTCACCTATACCTATACCTTTAGACAAACATATATTGTAAAAAAAAGTTTTGGAGACTTGTTAACTAATGCATTAATGTTGTAGGTCTTTGAGGTGTATGGTATATTTGATTGTCTTGAGTAGTTCTGTGTTCAAAATAAATAATATGTTTGATTTCCATAACACTAAGTATCCCCAAAAATAAGTCTGGCCTAGTTAACTTTTAACTTTGACCTAAGTTTCATGGTCCAATGACCATGTTAAACATTTGCTTACAAGTTCTCAATGAGTATAAACAATTGGTATGTTTATTAGTCTTTGATAGAACATATGGTCTTAGTTGCCATTTTCAGATTTCCTAGATTGGTCTAGTTCCTAAGTATTCTGAAGCTATTAAAGTTCAGAATAGGAGGGTAGTAAGGTATGGTCAGACATTTATTAAGGCCTGTACTTAATTTAATTTAATCAAACTATTAAATATCCTTCCATTTATAAATCATTGGCCAAAAGGACTGCTCATACTGTTTATTGTGCCCACGTCTCATGATTTTATTATGCCAAGTCTTCTTACAATTGGCTCGATGAGTGCCCTGTGGTTGTTTAAATGTTGTGATCGTCCTCTACTAGTCTTTTTGTCGGGAAATTGATGACAGCGATTGTGAGAACACTTTGCCAGTTAAGTTTATGCTTGTTGACGATCCCGCATCCATGGATCAATGGAGAAAAAGACATAGATGTGGCGTTGCTCAGCAATTAGCAATGAATACCACTCAAACCGGTGCTAGGGGCGGTCTTGAACTTGCTATGAGGTATGAGTAATGCTCATTGTTGAAGATGAAGAACAACAATAAAAGCGTTGTTCCATTGCTGTGTTTTACCATGTATTTGTAGAGATTTTGTCTCATTTGCATTTACTCCATATCCCTTCATTGTTAATGTACAGATTCATCACTCATATTTTGTATTTGAGCACTTGGCCAATCTCTCAAGCCACAGAAAAAGCACCTGTCCTAAGTCAGGAAATTTATTAAGCATTTGTGTGTCTTGTCTGTTTTCTAATTAGTTTACTTTATGTCTATTGGAGTCTAGGATGATGTTTATTTTGAGGCTCACTTCGACCTGCCGTTGGGTGTGGGGTTTCCTCACCGTTCATTGAAGATCTTATGGTGGCTTTCAGTTGTTATTACTCCCCTTTGGGTCGTTGTCTCTGACACATTCCCTGATTTCCTTTCTTTTTTTCTATTTTCTTGTTTTTGAACAAATTGCATTTTTTGTGAGAGTATTCTCCAGTAATACAAAATGAACCATTTAGAATAATATGATGCTTATACATATTTGCTCCCTGTAATTCTGGTTGGTTTTTAATTACTAGAAACTCTAATAATTATACATGTTCTTTTGTAATTAGTCCATTTCCTGAAATGGACATGATTCACCCTGTCCACCTGCTAGATTTGCACTATTATTAATTTAAATCTTTCACCTTAGTAACTATATATATTATGTATTATATACTATAGTGTAATGGATATCTCACAAATATTGTTTTTAATTATCAAAGGTAAATATATTGGTTACAGTATTTAATTAACAACAAATATTAGTGAACAAATCTGATACATTACAGCTATATTACAAGTTTCTCCAATTATTTCTCTCTCTTGGATTTTCATAGAATGCTTGCAATACCTAGTTCTTATCTCACTCTTACATTTAGCCAGGATGAGCTTTTGCAAATACATGTACTTTACATCTGCCATCAGTCAGTTGTCATTTGTAAACTTTTCATTCAAATATCTTTTCTGAAACTACTTTAGCCAATTTGTATTCAAAAGTACCTTTTTATGTATACTCTGAAAATTACTTAGTAAATTGAAACGAAATGTGGCCACAATTTCCTTTATATACATAGATGGTCCCTTTATAACTTTTTTGTAGTTTGAGAATACTCAGTTCTTCTTTTTTACATAGAAGACTCATAAACGTCCAAAATAATGTGTTTAAGGCTAAAAATAAATAGAACTAGGTTAGCGCAAACCATCATAGCTCAGTGAAGATACTCTCTAGAGTTGAATGAATATTTCATTACTGTCAATTTCAGTGCATTAAAGGTCATTTCAATGCTCTCTATCAGCTTTTACAAATATTTCAATTTATGGATTTCCAGATGTTTGATTTGATCTGCACCAAAGAGAAATAAGTTGTCGATATGTACNAACTTAGTCATTTTTTGACAATATTCTATAGCTAGGGTACCCATTTTGTGTAATCAACTCCTCTTACAGCTTTTACCGTACAATTCTTAGACTTTGCAGGGTGTTTCTGTAGCCATTGAACATGTGGACCCCCTATTTTGCAGGGTGTTTCTGTAGCCATTGAACATGTGCACCTCCTATTGGTTGAAAAGCAGTTAGTGCGGGGGGTATGTGTGGGCCGCTAGACCACAGTACCTCTAGTTTATATTACGTAAATTATATTCATTTATTTCACATACTTGTGGAGGTAAAAGATCACATAGATTCTGATGACATAATTTATTATGCATTTTATAAAATGTGCATAATTTCCTGCTTTTTCTCCTTTGAAATTCAATAATGCACAATGTCCATCAGAAAAAGTAAGCCTTGCTCAATAAAAGTGTTTATCGGAAAAAATTGTAATAAAAATCTGCCTCGGGTGAAAATCCAAGTCCCCCACCTCATCCTGAAATCAAACAGCCCATGCGTTGGTTAATACTTTAAAATTCAAAATATAAAATTTCCAAAACTTTACCGGGACCGCAATTTTTCAGAAAGCATGTCGAGGATTAGATATTCTGACTGAATGTAAAAACTAAATCGGGATGAGTTCCGTTTCGATATTGTAATGTTCCGTCTGCAGCAAAGTTTCTCTTTTTTGTTATTATTAAAACACATCAAAACAAAACCGTGAAAAAATACTGTAATGTTAAAAAATTGTGAAAGAAAATTGTAAAGGAACGAAATTTGACCAGAAATGATTTCTAATTAATTTTTGAAATAGTAATCGTTTTTGCATAATACTAACACGTACAAATAGAAGTTTCAGGTGGGAACTGACCTTTTTCCCGTACATGTAGCTGATTTATTTTAACGTAAAAAGCCATCGCAAACGCTAACTATAAATTTTGACATAATTTTTTTTCTCAGGATTAGCCATTATTTCCTTTCTGTTCAATGAAATGCTGATCTCGCCATGTCACCGTTTTTTTTTTTATGTCTACTGTGTTCTAACGCAATTGGAGGGAGGTAACTCTTACCGTGACGTTCATTTAGTAACGTCTCACCTTAATTATTGTAAAATTCTGTATCACCAGCAAAATATTAAGTAAAAATGATAAATGTTACATTGTAAAAACAATAAATATACATTTGTATCAACCTGTGAATGAAGCAAAACTTTGTCCTGTATGGATTTTGGCAACAGATCAGTTTTAGCATTTTTATATTTACTTTTTTAGCTTACCTGGCTATGCCAGGGTGAGCTTTTGCCATCACTTTGCGTCCGTCGTCCGTAAACTTTTCATTCAAAGATCTTCTCCTCTGAAACCACTGGGCCAATTGAAACCAAACTTGGCCACAATAGTCCTTGCGTGGTTCCCTTTAAAAATTGTGTCGCTCAGGTCTGTACGTCATCCAAGATGGCCGCCAGCTGGGACCAAAATTTAACATTGGACCCTATGGAAAAAAACGTTTCAAATTCTTTTACTCTGAAACTACTGGGCCAATTGGAACCAAACTTGGCCACAATAGTCCTTGGGTGGTCCCTTACAAAAAAGGTGTTTTTTAGGTCCGCCCGATTTCCAAGATGGCCGCCAGCGGGAAACATAGTTTTAACATTGGACCCTTTGGGAAAACACTTTCAAAGATTTTCTTCTCTGAAACTACTGAGCCAATTGGAACCAAACTTGGCCACAATAGTCCTTTGGTGGTCCCTTACAAAAAAGGTGTTTTTTAGGTTCGCATGATTTCCAAGATGGCCGCCAGCGGGAAACATAGTTTTATCATTGGACCCTATGGGAAAACATTTTCAAAGATCTTCTCTGAAACTACTGAGCCAATTGGAACCAAACTTGGCCACAATAGTTTTTGGGTGTTCCCTTACAAAAAAAGGTGTTTTTCAGGATCACACTACATTCAACATGGCCACCAGCAGGGGACATAGTTTTAACATTGGACCCTATGGGAAAACACATTCAAAGATCTTCTCGTCTGTAACTACTGGGCAAATTGGAACCAAACTTGGCCACAATAGTCCTTGGGTGATCCCTTACAAAAAAAGTGTTTTAAAGGTCTGCACGAATTCCAAGATGGCCACCAGCGGGAAACATAGTTTTAACATTGGAGCCTATGGGAAAACACTTTCAAAGATCTTCTCTGAAACTACTGAGCCAATTGGAACCAAACTTGGTCACAATAGTCCTTGGGTGGTTCCTTACAAAAAGGTTTTATTTTAGGTCCGTGCAATTTCCAAGATGTCCGCCAGCAGGGAACATAGTTTTAACATTGGACCCTATGGAAAAACATTTTCAAAGATCTTCTTCTCTGAAACTACTGAGCCAATTGATACCAAACTTGGCCACAATAGTCTTTGGGTTGTCCCTTACAAAAAGCTGTTTTTCAGGATTGCGCAACATTCAACATGGCTGCCAGCAGAGGATATAGTTTAACATTGGACCCTGTGGGAAAACACATTCAAAGATCTTCTCCTCTGAAACTACTGGGCCAATTGGAACCAAACTTGGCCACAATAGTCCTTAGGTGGTCCTTTGCAAAAAATGTGTTTTTCAGGTCAGCGCGATATTCAAGATGGCCGCCAGGGGGAAACATAGTTTTAACATTGGACCCTATGGGAAAACACTTTCAAAGATCTTCTTCTCTGAATTTACGGAGCCAATTGGAACCATACTTGGCCACAATAGTCCTTAGGTGGTCCCTTGCAAAAAAGGTGTTTTTCAGGGTCGCACTGTATCCAACATGGCCGCCAGTGGGGAACATAGTTTTAACATTGGACCCTATTGGAAAACACATTCAAAGATCTTCTCCTCTGAATGTAATGAGCCAATTGGAACAAAACTTGGCTGCAATAGTCATTGAGTGGTCCCTTGCAAAAAGGTATTTTTCAGGTCAGCGCGATATCCAACATATCAGCCAGAGGGGAACTTAGTGTTTCCCATGTGATCCAATGTTAAACTAACAGAGGTCTTCTCCCCTTTAACTATTTAGGGATATTGGATTTATAGTTTAATTATATATAAGGGCTCTTTAACATAAAATGTCTATGTTAATCAAGGGCCAGGTGAGCGATACAGGCTCTTGAGAGCCTCTTGTTTTTCTTTTTTCATTCTCCTTTAATATGAAAAATAAAAGCATGTGATAAATTTCTAGACATTATTTGAAATAAGTTTATTTTCTATTCTATGAAAGTCAGTAAGTGTCATATTAGGTAACAAAATGGTTTCTTGTAAATATGAAATGATTTGAAGATAAAAGAAAATGGAGGTGACACTACCCAGCTTCCATAGTTTAGAAATGTACATTGTGCATCATCATCGCTGATGCATGACTTCAATTGAAAATATAGTATCAAAATTGTAAAAAAAAGATCTCATTAAAATTTAATAAGGTAATAAAAAGACAAGATGTGTCATTTTGAAATTATAGTGCGTAATAAATGGGTTTAGAATACTAATACATATTTTATGAATGAGAAAATGTTTTACTATAAATAAAAAGTTCTAAATTTATTCCATTATGAAGTCACAGATGATATAATAGATAGAGGTGTCACATAGATAGGGAATTGGATATCAATTTTAATAAACATGAGCTGTTTATAAAAAAAACAGGTTATTTACAGATGGTAATATATGAAAATGAGTGCTCTATTTGATTTTTATGTGAAACTCAAGTATTTGCTGCAAAAGTAAACATTTTGAAAACATGTATTTTGACAATTTTCTTGAAAATTGTATTATATCAGTTAAAAGGATTTTGAAGACCAATGAACAGTTTTTGCACAAAGTGTGATAAGGATAATATAAAATTCTTTTTATGTCAAAAAGATCTAGACGTTAGCAAACCTACTAAATATCCTTTTGTAGGGGCATAAAATTTGAGATTTTCAATGAATATATTTTTGTGACTTACTGTGCATATCCAAAATGCTTTTACCTCTTCCAATTGGTATTGTGCTACCAATCTACCAAATTGGTAATGCAATTGGGATGAAAGAGGAATGGAATTGCTGGACCAATCTTACAGTTTTACAACTCAATTGTTGCTATCAAACTGTTAAATTGGGTGAACAATTTGAAAAGTTGATACTCACCTCTGGATATCCTCTTAATTATTAAAGAAAACTGCCCTTGTATACCATGAAATTTTCTTGGTATAGGGAAATTCTTATCTTTACTTTTGCAAATATTCTACATCACTTTTCATTATCTTTGATATGAACACAAAACAATCTTATAATATCATATCTGACATGTTTTCATATTTTTCATCTGAATTTTTATTATGATGATCGTTTTAGGAAGAAAATGTAAAACTACTGTTTTTATTATGGGAGATAATTATATCTTATTTATGACCTCCCTTGGTAATTTTTTCATTTTCCATTTTTATCAGAAAAATTATACAATTGCTATTATTTTCAATGAACTTATACCAAGCAACCCCAAAAAATTATTGCTAACTGAAAATAGACTGTAAAACCAAATATTTAGCATTTTCAACTTTTTTTTTTGCAATTCTTGAAAGCTGAATTGCCCAATGTAAATAAACAAACAATTTAGTTTTTATACCTGAACCTATTACACAAACCAATCTGAAAGTAAAGAATTCCTGTGGGAAGTATCAATGGAATTGTGAAATTGTAAGATCGGTTCAGCAATATTTTACCTCTTTAGTTCCAGTTGTGATACCAATTTGGTAGATTGGTAGCACAATAGTAATTGAAAGAGGTAAAAGCATTTTGGATAAGCACAGTAACAAAACAGTCACTGGTTTATTTTATGATTATTGTAATGCCATGTAGATACTGAAAAACAAATCAAAAAATTTACTTGAATCCCCCTTATAGGTTTAATTGTATGCTTGGCATTGTATCCTTTGTCCAAACACCTATGAGCATTTCAAAAAGGTGGGAAGTATGGTTTGTCAGGGATTTTTACTATTTACTATAAGTATATCTTTTTAATGCTTTTTATTGCTATCTCAAATGATCAACAAGAATATTTCACTTCAGCAAAAAGTATCAAAGTAAATGGTTTCTCTAATTTATGTCCTGTTTTCACATTTCCTGAACAGTTGGAGAAATATGTTTCTCCTCTCTAGAGAGAATGTTGTTCTCGGCAATTGATTGGATGAAAATCATTTATGACGTCAAATGTTTGCCGTTTTCCGACTTGACCATTGTGACGTCATGAAAAAAGGCGACCATGCCTGATGACGTCACGCTCAAAGAACACATTAATTGCGGATAATCAGAAAAGGGGGGTCGTGTTTTCGTCTAAAATTTCCTTAAAATCATTAGAGAAATAAAATCCACAATTGTATCTCGTGAGAAACGACATTTCTACACTCTCGATAGATAAATTTTCAAATATTTTAAACGCTCGGCAAGCCTCGCGTTTAAAAATTTGAAAATTTAACTATCTCTAGTGTAGAAATGCCGTTTCTCACTCGATGCAATTGTGGATTCTATATATATACATGGTCATTAAATTAAGATATTGGGACTCCAGTGCTTGCTAAACTTGATATTTACTGGCATGTTTATTTCATATTTGGTCACTTACATACTGAGAAATTTGCATTATCACTTATTTATATTATAATTTTTTCATGACATAAACAATACATGCCGATGTATTTCTTTTCATGAGAATGTACTCCTATCTTAAAAATGATATATACCTAAAAAATGATATATACCATCTCATAATTATCTTCATAGTATTAATAAAGGCATATTTATTAATTTGCAGAAACCTCGCTGTGGTTGCACTTGAGTGCACTCATCATTATTATTTGTTGATTTATACACATGAACGTGTATATTGTCATGTTAAATTGTATTTTGTTTTACTTTGTTTATTTATATTTATTTTTTGTATTATGCCTTTCATGGGCCCTTTCTAATGGACAATTAAACATTCTTCTTCATCTTCTTCTTCATGAGATAATGTATGTCTATCTCTTTAGATTATGTTCCCCCATCTCATAAAATAATTTACCCAACTCTCAAAATAATATATATCTATCTCACAAGATAACATATCCATATCTAAAAAGATAATGTACACCCATCTCACAAGATAATTGAAACTAAACTCATGAGATAATGTACACCCATCTCACAAGATAATTGAAACTAAACTCATGAGATATGTTCACCTATCTCACAATATAATGTGCTTGTATCTTGTAAGATAATGTACTCCTATCTCACAAGGTAATGTTCTTCTATCTTACAAGATTATGCCTACCTATCTCATAAGATAATGCATATCTTTCTCACAAGCAATTGTAGCCCTATCTCATATGATTCACAGGAAAATATTATCATATTTCACAAGATACTGGTACTGGTACTATATTGTACTCTTATTTCTTAACATAATGTACTCCTATTTCATAAGATAATTTAGTTCAAATCATGTTATATTCCTATTGAAAAAAAAGTATTATATTTCTTTACAGGATGGTGACATAACAGAAGTGTCAGAAGTTGTTTATGACGATGATTTCTCTCCCGAGTCTGCTCCTGGGATGGAATTACCAGGGTACCATCCACCTTCTCCACCTCCACACAGGGAACCAGGTCCATCCTTCCCACCAAACATTCCTGGTCAGGAAAAGATCATGGCAGCTTCTGATGTGATAGCAGAAGATATAAAACGTAGAGAGTTGATAGAAAATAATGCTGTAGAGTGGTAAGGACAAAAGGTCTTTTAAGGGAATAGGAGTGTTACTTGAAATGTAGTTAATCTGGACCTGCATTTATTTAAAAACAATGTTGATTATGTTTATTTCTCGAATTTCTATCCAGTTTTCACATTTTCTGTACGGTGTTGAAACATTTGTTCTCCTCTCTAGAGAGGAGAACAAGTTTCATGACATTTCCCGCCAAATTTATTCGGAACACAATCGTCGGTGTTTTTCGTCCAGTCATTAGAGAAACAGTTTCACAACTTTAACACGTTAATTATGAAATTTCTCACATCTCGTTAAATAAATTTTCAAATGTTTAAAAGCTTGGCAAGCCTTGCTTTCAGACATTTGCAAAATTTATTTAACTCAATGTGAGAAATTTCATAATCAACTAGTTCTTGTTATGGAAACTATATTTTTATTTCACTTCCTTGAGTGATATTATTGAAATTGATTTCCTTGTTAAAATTTCAATCCTTCACAACTATCTGTAAAATTATATATAAGTGATATCCTTAGTGATGCAATAGTAAATAAAATATGTCAAATCTTTTGGCAAAGTGGATTTGGAAGAACAAGGAAAAGCAGCCATTTTGTCATTTGAAGCTGCCATATTGAATTTTTTGGACGTTTGACAACATACTTTAAAGTTTTTGAAAATTGAATAATATGTGTAGTATTGCAGAGCAGGTTTTTTTATAGAGCTTAAACGACTGGCTATCTTCTTCTTTAAAAGTAACATTTTCAATGTTAGATACTTTGAACTAAGTGTGCTACTTCCTTATGATAAGTGCTTTTCAATTTCATTTAGCTTTGATTTAAATTAAACATCATCTATAAAATTAAAACATTTCTGTAGGGCTAATTACATATATGTCATATTGATGCTTCATCCTTATAAGGAGTGTTTTCAGAAAATCTGATGGTTGCAAACGTTTTGATCTTGACCCTGACCTTGAGATAGTTCTTATCTCTGATTGTTGCATTTTTAGGGGTGAGATGTGTCATATTTGATATTAAGATCTGAACAGTTGACTAGACGATCAGTGAATAGTGCTCACATCAACAAACAACAATGGAACTTCTAGTTGAGTTGACAGAGATACTTAATGCCTGCGTCTTGGAGGGGAAGAAACTGACCTGGGATATACAAGCCAGTTCCCACGAAGTGAAAGTGACTCTCTGCTGGAAAAAGGAGTTGGAGCTGGTCAACAAGACAGGGACATCCCTCCAGGCCCATAAAAAGAAACACCAGTCTCCTTCAACTAGGCGAAGAAACGAAAAGCGTCTCAACCAGTTTAAGGAGAAACGGAACAAGGCTGTTGTTGGTAAAGCCGAATCGTGCAGTCAGACAGAAGACAGAACCACCAGCAATCATGATACGCAGACAGCAAGCAACACATCAACAAGCATGCAGACTAACACCAAAGTTACCACTAAACGTAACCATGCAACGCAAGACAGACCAGTGAATAAAGGTTTCCCACTAACGCCTACGAAGTACAGATACCCTCTCAACCTGGAATTTAGGCCAGTTTAAGAGACGCAAGTCATACGAAGTCCATATGTACCAGACAGATATTGTACATTGACCACGTTCTATGATGGGATGACTCACCTATCACCAGAATTAGCAGAGAATGAGTATGATATAGACAATCCTGGGTACGCTAGTGCAGTGAAACCTTTTATGAAGCTGAAGGAGTG
Source organism: Modiolus philippinarum (assembly GCA_002080025.1). NCBI lineage: Eukaryota > Metazoa > Mollusca > Bivalvia > Mytilida > Modiolidae > Modiolus > Modiolus philippinarum. The sequence continues at coordinate 14,372 of MJUU01003426.1, read as the reverse complement.
AGACCACCTACACCAGTAGTCCAGCAGCGCCGACCTGACAGAAAGAAAATGAAACCAAAAAGAACAGAGCATCCCCCTAGATCATAGAAATCTTAAGTTGTGTACACAGGGCGCAATACCCCTGGTGGGTAGTTGCCTTCCAACACCCCACAACTGAACCGAACCGATATTAAGATCAATTTCTGAAAATACTGTGATTATGTAAATTTTCGTCTTGACTGTGGTCTTTAAATATTTTTTTTTGGACTGGATACTCCCTTTAAGTTTTGATCATCAAAAGTTGTATGTACTTGTAGATATATGACCTTGACCTTGAGCATAGAGGTCAATCTTTGAAAGCAAAAAAAGGAGATTTTTTCCACCAAAACTTTTCAATAGGAAAATCTCCCAAGGAAATTTCTCTGAGGTAGAGAAATTTGCCAAAACTTAGTTTTCACTGGATATTTACACACTAATAAACTTCAAAATTTTCACAAAATTATTTCCTTTACTATATCATTGTACCAATCAACATGTTTCTGACAGAGACATATAATTATAGAGATTGGCAACTCTACTATCATGCCATACTAATCACAACAAACATGATACAGCCACATCAGAACTTCTTAAACTACTTTTAATTTAGTTGACATATTTCTAATCCGAAAAGTGAATTTTTTTCCTGAATTACTTTATAGTATAGTTTAGAAAATTTGAATTAAAAACATTGATTAACAGAAAAGATATTGACAGATAAAGCTGGGACTTCATGTGAAAATCTGACAACGAAGATCGTGGTGTGCCTTGTTTTTTTTTTAAACTCCTCTTTTATTTCCGTGATTACAATGTCCTAGTTATGAAAACTGAAAAGTATTTTACATTGTTGGTAGAGTTTAGATAGTTTTATTATGATATTTTTATATATTATTGAGATATTAGCGATTTTTCTTGTGAAGTGGAAGTTTTATCGAAGTCTCGATGGCGGCGAGATTTCACGGGAATTCGTCATGTTGCCTATCTCTTGAATTATATGTCTCTGTTTCTGATTATACATTTGTAAATAAAAATTTAAAGGTACATGTACAAAAACAAGAAAATTATCTGCTTTCTCTGATTTAGTTTCATTTTCAGTAATCCTAAATTGTAAGCAAAGAACATTTGAACTGAAAACAGTTTTAAGTGTATTGAAATAATCAAAACTAGGAAAAGAGTGATTTTTTTTTAACACAAATCAAAGTCTAATGTTACTAGTTCAGAATATTGGGGAGTTTTTTGCTCCCAGCTTTGAGACCAATGAAAGCTGGAGACACACGAAAGAACTGAAAAATATTTGGAACTTCCTGCCAAAATAGAGAAAAGTAACACCTATGCCTTGAAATGTTTTACTGTTCAGAATTGCTACAGGGGAGGTAACTCTAGAATATCTAGGAGGTTGTTACAGTTATAAGTTATATATTGTAGGAGAGATAACTCTGGGTAGATTTTGATTACAATTTTAGTTGACATTCATTATCTTCTTTGTTACATTAGGGTGGAACAAGAGTTAATGGCTAGAGTAATTTCTCAGATGGCAACACAAAGAAAAATTGAACCTCCACAGATCAGCCATTTTGTTGATGAAGTTGAGGAAAGTGTTTCAAGTGATCATGAAAACTCCATGTTTTGTAAGTTCCAAAAAAGTTTATAAAAGGTTATACCTATAAAAGTAGAAATGTTTTCAGTCCCTTTCAGCTAAGATAATAAATCTCTGTATATTTTGGAAAATCTTTTTGCACTTCTACATATCTGAATCAAAGTTGGAAGACAAAACTCAACCAACCTGCACAAAAAGTAAGCATGCTGTTTCAAGTATTGTCTTACATAAAATTTTCACATCTGTGTTCACTCTTAGATTATAACATTTCAAAGATTTGGCAGGAAAATCAGGGCCATTCCATTAAAGGGGATGTGTGTGTGTGAGGGGGGGGAATTGAATGGAAATTTAAATTTAATGATCACACAATACTGGGTCATTCTTAGCATGTGCCCATTAGATTTTATATGTAGTATTATGAAAAAACAGTTTGTTGATTGTGGGGGTACTTTGGAAGACCCTTCCTACCATCTAACATTCATTTTAATGGAATAGCCTTTATAATAAATAAACAGTGCCATTTGTCTCAAGATGTTTGTCACAGTTATCGACACTTTTAGATAGAGAGGATACTTTTTTGGAGATGTCTTTTTCTGGAGAAAAGTATATAAATAATCCCAATGTTGATAATTATAGTGATGTCAGTATCAAAAACAACAAAGTAAAACCTGTGAGGCTCTTCACAGGGAATCAAGCAATCATTAACTTTTTGAGAATTAAATTAATAATTTTTTACTGAAAATGGGGTACTTTTAGAATTTTCATAAAATATTGTAATTAGATAGTCAGAAGATGTCTAATAATCAGTTATTAATCAAGAAACCTATGAAACCGTTCACCTGTCTAAACCACTGACTTAACTTGAAACCTAAATGAATAACAAAATAAGGGAGTTACTGTAAATTTAGTTTCTGCACGTGGTCATTTCAACAACCTATGTCTCTTCAGTGCAGATCAAATCAAAACATTTGTAAGACCATAAACTGAAATACAGTCGAACTCCGATGGCTCGAAACACCCATGGGACCAATGAAAACAGTTTGAGTTACAGGAGTGTTCGAGAAATGGAGGTCGAACTATGTTGAAACTTGAACAAAAGGGACCAGAAAAAGGGTTCGAGACATCCATGGTGTTCGAACTATTGCAGTTCGAGCCATCGAAGTTCTACTGTATGTTCAAAAGCTGACAGAGAACAAATAACCAAACAAAATGACTTATCCTGATACCTGTCTAAACCAAACACTGACTTCAGTCCTTTTGTATCAATATATTTCTCTCTGTAAAGGGAACACCTGTCAGAAACCAAAATAATCTTTAGTCTCAGATGAAATCCTGATGGTTTGGTTTAGTTGAGTTTCTCTGTATTTTATTATCCCTTTACAAAGAGTCAAGTGGAAATTTAATTTCACATAGGATACACCAAATCTTCTAGCATACAGATGTGCTAAATTAATCTATTTAGAAATGAAAGAAAATTATGAAACTGTGTCAGTTTCTGACTGGTCTAGCCATTTTTATAAATACAGTAAGTTTGCTAAATGTTATAAACTATGATGGAAGTCAAATTTCAAATCAGTCTGCCTGCATTTAAGAACTCTCATATTTGAATTATACAAAAGTTTGAAAAATATATTTTCAGTAATGGATGCTCTTGGCCATACAGGAATGCAGCTCTTTGTTGATGCTGGACAGCCAGTGGACAGTACACTTGTAAATTCACTTGTCAAGGAATGTTTGATGGAGAAAGTAATTAGCATGTTAGGACAGAAACCTGATGATAATCGTACTGGTATGACGCAGGCACGTACCGATACTAAAATATCTACAGCCGCTGCTGGTGTTACAGAACAGGAAGAGATGGGATATGTTAGAGAGGTTAGATATTATCAAACAAAAATGTTTTTGTAGGATTCTGTTTTTCTTTCCATGCCTTTTTAGTACACTATATAAGGGTTTTACACATGTATAGATTGATTGATTGATTAGTTAGAGTTTAACATCCAGTGAGCAATATTTCAGCTATACCAGGACGAGAACAAGTTAATTAAATAAAAAAAATGTAAGTAAAAGAAGAAAGAAGTAAAGGTGGAAGGGACAACCGGGGCAACGACTTTTGATGGCCACTTGAAAAGGGGAGAAATGGGTAGGGGCAGGAAATTATGCATAGAACATATACAAATGTGTACATAGAAATTAGAGGGTACTGGGTGGCCTAGTGCATAAAGATGATTAATTTAGCTGTAGGGTCTGCACCATGTGATTTTGTGTCCCTCTTTGTAAATGGTAACTTGCAACTTTTATGTGCAAAAGTTTGTCAGTAACCTGCCTACAGTCAGCAGTTTTGTGCAGCTACTACATTTCCTCCATGGCACAGTTCAGCTGAATTACAAATGAAAATGGTTGATTAGATTCCATTTATTGTACTTCACTTTCAGCCAGTTACAGCTGTTAGTGAAATTGTATCTGAGGGAACTCCCAAGCTTCGATGAGTAAAACCTGTCCAATTGGTCCAAATAAATTGTCATGTCAAGGAAAAATGGTATTCTATCTGAAATTTTATAAACTTCACGCTAATAGGGTATTAAAGTAAATGATGAATTTTGCAGAAATTTTACAAATTGAATGCTTTGTCTTATCCATATTTTTCTGAGATATTGTATAGAAAACAAAAAATTAATACCTGAAAATCTCTTTCTTATACCCCCCGAAAACAAAGTTTGGGGGGTTTATAGGAATAACCCAGTCTGTCTGCCCACACTTCTTGTAAGCACAACTCCTCTTAAACCACTTGAAGGATTGAATTTGATGAAACTTTACACAAAGGTAGGACACTATATGGAGATGTGCATGAAGGACTATAATTATTGTCCAAAACCAGGAAGGGGAGATAATTTGACTTTGAATTTTCTTAGATTCCCTATGTATGGGTTACCTCATAAGCGCAACTCCTCTTAAACTACATAAAGGATTTTGATGAAACTTAAACAAAGGAAGGACACTATATGGAGATGTGCATGAAGTAATATTATTATTGTCCGAAACCAGGAAGGGGAGATAATTTGACTTTGACTTTTCTTGGATTCCCTTTGTATGAGTTATCTGGTAAGTGCAACTCCTCTTAAACCACATAAAGGATTTTGATGAAACTTTACACAAAGGAATTACACTAATGGAAATTTGCATGAAGTAATATAATTATTTTTCGAAACCAGGAAGGGGAGATAATTTGACTTTGACTTTTCTTGGATTCCAGATGTATGGGTAACCTCGTAAGCGCAATTCCTCTTAATTCACTGAAAGGATTTTGATGAAGCTTTACTTAAAGGAAGGACATTATGTTGAGATGTGCATGAAGGAAAATGATTATTTTTGGAAACCAGGAAGGGGAGATAATTTGACTTGGACTTTTGTTGAAGAAAATGTCAAAGCGGCAAAAAAAAGGTTGAATTTTATTTTTGTCCAATTTTGACAGAGTATTTTCATTGGCACCCTTACGAAAAGTTATTTCTTGAAGATTATATCATTGTCTTGATATTTGTATTGTGTCCACACCTACTTAAATTTGCTCTTTCCATATCGATTCAGGGTTAAATGAGCGGGGGTATATTTGCAGAGGTGTTTACCCTCCCGGATTTTCCGTATTTATCCAGGATTTGAGTCCTGAAATACGCATTACGATTTCAACTTCCGAAATTACGCTTTTCAGGTATTGTGCCAAAAATTATTTTTCCCTTGGTTATTGAAGTGCTTGTCATAATATTTTTGGATTTATCCAAACGCCAGTGTGACTACGATTACTTACATTCGGATCCTCTTTAAACTTTCCCTTGCAACAAGTCCGAAAGGTGTCTGCTACAAGAAAAGCAGAAGTTCTCGCTTCTGATGTTGAACGTGATCAGGCCGAGACGCCACCCAAAAAAAAAAGATCTTACAAAGTTTCAATTGTAGCCATCACGAAGTTTGGCCTTTCCTCACAAAATCTCAACGTGGGGACTAATACGTTCTGTGCACAATTTGTTCATCGCCATCGGACTTTTCATGTCATGTGTACACGTCACATGCCGGAAAAAATGACTGTTCAAGGCACATTGAATCCAAAATTCTAACAGGTCAATGTCAGTTTAAAAAACAAAAAAAAAAAAAAAAAGAACAATACACCAGAAATGTCTCACAAGAGGGCTGTGGCCAGAGCAGAAGTTTTAACGGGTGAACTGATACTTATATCTGCAGCTGACACATTCAACATTGCATTTTAAATAATGTTTTAAGATTCAAAAATAGCTCCAGGTATGTTATATTATACTTGTATAGAAAATTCTATCTGTAGGTCGAGATGGTGTATGGTTCATGTTCCTATAAATGAATCTGCCCTACATCATCTCAGTTTCTTCCTCCATCCCAAGCTTTTGGTCAGGAAACATGGGAGTGGGGTAGAAAAAGCTTACTTTCTAGGGGAAGTGCTGCCAAAATTTTTTTTTAGGGTTGGACTTGTTTTTTTTTCAAGGAAGGGGGATCTATAGAGTCTTGTTACAGTTACAACCAGATTTGACATACAGTTCTGGATGTTTTATGTATGAAATTAGGTCTCTATCGAAATTCATGTTCAAAATTTTGAGATTACTGACAGATGGCCAAAATTACTGAAAAAAAATCATCATGATTACTGAAAGTTTCAAAAAGGGGTAAACACCTCTGTATTTGGCTGCCATTCGGCAACAGCTCTTAAACATTTAAGACCATCTTTCAGGAAACTTTTATAACATCTTAATCATCTTCATGCTCTAAATATTAATACTTTATGAATGAAAAATGAAAGACCTTTTAAAGAAATCTTAACTTCATTCATTATCATTTCTTAAAAGAATTTTATATTGGCTTTCAAATGAAAATGCTCATTTCTTATAAATCTTTCAGGATGAATTTGGTCAACGACAGATTAGAACACCACAGCCAACACCTAAATCTAGTCCTGTGATGTCTCCTGTCCATATGAAGTCACCACCATATACACCACCAGCATCACCTCCATTAGAACAGGAAGTACCTGCTGCTGTCCAGAAACAGCCTATATTTGTGCAACCTGAATATGAATCTGAAATATCAGAATCTGTGGATATAAGTGAAGAGATAAGACTTTTACAAGGTAATGTCATCTTTTTTTTAATCTTAAACCAAAAGATGAACATCTAGTGTAATAGAACGCGACAGGTATATAAACATAAATGTGCAACTCAGCTTAAATTGTATTTAAAAACCACAAACAGTAGTGCAACACAACAGATATTTCCATAGATTTTCACCAATCTTTAATACTGAAAATTATATGATTTTCCAAAAAGAAATCTCTAACAAAAGGACCTCCTATAGCCAGTAAGCAGGTAACGGAGAATTCATTTAAGTATGGCATCAATATTTAAAACATTAGCTAGTACATTAATTTGGAATTTTATCAATTCAATTTTAAGTTTTTTAATGTACACATTTTTTGGGAACATGGTGTCAGAGTTGTTAATGTAATAACTATACCTATACAATCACTGAAGATGGCCTTTAGTCTATATTGTGGCATTTTTTTTTTATATCAAGACAATTTATACTCTGACTTTTGCTTTCAACATGTCTTAATTTTAATATAGGACAACTATCCAGACCAGAACAACCCATGCCTACACGGGAGTTACATGATGTAGTTACCCCTGTTCCTACTCCTGTACCAGAGGAGGTTGTAAAGGAAGAGAAACCAGTTAGCCCCCCACCACCCACCCCCAGACAAGAAGTTGTGGTGCCCAAGGTCCAGGTAGTTATTTTGTTGTTTGGAAGGTTTGTTTATAACTCTGAATGTTTTTCATCTTGATAGTACAATGCACTGTAAATTAATTTTCAGGAAAATTATGGTTTATTTTAGCAATAGTTCCTGATTTGATATAGGTAAATAATATGAAAGGATGAATTCATAGTTTTAATTTAGCAATATTTTCTTTTTTGGTGAAAAGAAGTGATTAGTGTGTTTTTGTTTTTGATTAGCAAATCTAATTACAACGTCTAGCTGTTATGGATAAATAAATTAACACTTAGAGAAAAAAATTGAATATATTTGAAAAACACCCCAATCTTCTCATTATTCTTTATAAAATGATAAAAGTCAACCATATTTGCTCTGTTTACTTTAATTTTAGTTGCCAAAATTTCAAAAGATATCTTGATGAAGCTTTGTTTCTGAATGACATGTTAAAAATGATTTTACAGCCACAAGTGGTAGAGCCTCCAAAAGAAGTACCACAAATACCCAAGGAACATCCAGAAGTTGTAAAAGAAGTTGCAGTAGAACCTACTTCACCAGAGCCATGGGGTAATCCTGACTCACCAATTCCAGAAGAAAATCCTGATTACCAGGAAGAATACCTCGATCATCCTGAACCTATGTGAGTATAAACACATCGTTTCCCAGGTATTATGTGTATTTCTCAAATCAAGATAGTTAAATTTTCATATTTTAAAGTTTGAGGTTTACTGATAACTTTAAAATGTGAAAATTTAAGTATTGCAATTTGTGAAATTGTAGTTAAATTTTCATATTTTAAAGTTTGAGGTTTACCGATAACTTTAAAATGTGAAAATTTAACTATTGCAATTTGTGAAATTATCATAATAAACAGGAAAACCATGTCAACTATTGTTTCTCTAATTCCTATTTAATTTATTTGAAGTAAAGTGATCTATCAAATGCTGCTATTTTGTTGCTAACTTCGTTGCTATGTGTATCATTGCACCATCCATCAAAAGGGATGTTAAGGTAGATCAACACTAATACACAGGGCATTCGATTGGCGCGTTTGCGAAACACAAGTCGGATGCAGAATTGACTTGATTTTCAAGCTGGAATATTCCTTATTTGGCCTTTTCTTTGTGATGTCATGATAGATCAGCATACACTTTCCTACGAATTAGCTTCCTTTTCCCGTAAATATTGTCTGTTTCATTAGCTATATAAAATATCTCTCTTAATCAAACGGTGACATATAGATTTTTTCAGGTCAACGTATAGCTGAAGTATATATGTCTGAAATATCAAAAAATTAAAAAAATCTATCTGATATCTATTTCATATGAAAGCTAAATGATAAGCATGTTATCACATTTCCCCATATATTTTTATACGATTTCTTATAAAATTTTGCGATCGTATTATGGTATGGCGCAGTCATCGGCATCTGTGGCCAGCAGAACTTTGTTTCTAGTGGACCGATCATCTTCAAATTTCAGTTTGAGGTTTCTTGGCATAAGGTTAATCCCGGGTCTAAATTTCAGGTTTGTGGCCTCACCTGTTTCAGAAAAAGGGGCCAAAAAGGGGTAAAATTGGGTATTTTCGTGTCTGTGGACAGAATAACTTTGGTTCCGGTGAACAGATCATTTTCAAATTTTAGTATGATGTTTCCTGGCATATGCTTAATCCTGGGTCATAATTTTATGTTCCTGGACCTACCCGTTTCAGAAGAAGGGACCAAAAGGGGTTAAATTGGGTGTTGTCACATATTTGACTGTAGAATCTTTATTATTTATCGGATTTTGATGGGGTTTCTTTCAGTAAACTCCTTAGAAAATTTCCAATCTGGGGTATGCCAACGGATTTCTGGTGGCATGTACCATTCATGAGATAAATGGGCCCAAAAGGGGCGAATTTCAAAAATTTCAATTTATAGTCCGATTTTTATGCAGTTTTTTGCAATGGATTCCTTATGAAAATTAATATAGCGCTGCACCACCAGATTTTTGATAACTAGTTTCCTATCAAAGCTATGAGGGGCCTAACAGGACCAAAATTGCAAATTTGCAGATTACCTAAAATTTTTATTTTTCATCTGATTTCAATGGGATTTTTTTCTTTAGATTCCTCTCATTGTAGGCTTTCAGTAATATGTCAACAGATTTGGCATAGCTCTTTCCATTTTTGATTTTTAGAAAGATGTGAAATCTTTATTTTAGATCAGATTTTGATGGGATTTTTTTTTTTTTGGATTCCTCTCAATGCAAGCTTTCAGTACTATGTCAACAGATTTGATGTAGCTCTTACAGTTTCGGGGCTATAAGGAGTCAAAGGGGCCAAAATTGCAATTATAAGAAATATAAGAAATCTTTATTTTTCATGAGATTTTGATCAGATTTTTATACGACCGCAAAAATTTTGCGTCGGCGTCGGTGTCGGCGTCTGTGGACAGCATAACTTTAGTTCTAGTGAACGGATTGTTATCAAATTTTAGTATGATGTTTGTTGGCACAAGCTTAAGCCCGGGTTTTAATTTGGCGTTCCCTGCCCAACCCGTTCTTGAAAAAGAGGCAAAAAAGGGGCCAAAAAGGGGTAAAATTAGGTATTTTCGTGTCTGTGGACAGCATAACTTTGGTTCTAGTGGATGGATTGTTTTCAAATCTTAGTATGATGTTTCTTGGAACATTCTTGAGAAACACTTTTTTCCTTTAGGTTTTTGCCCCACCCATTTCAGAATTAGGGGCCAAAAAAGGGTTAAATGAGGTGTTTTAACATATTTGACTGTAGAATCTTTATTATTTATTGGATTTTGATGGGGTTTGTTTCAGTGTGCTCCTGAGGAAAATTCCAATCTGGAGTATGCCAACGGATTTCACGTAGCATGTACCACTCACGAGATAAATGGGGCCCAACAGGGGCAAATCTCAAAAAAAATAATTTTTTTATTTTAAGTCCGATTTTGATGCAGTTTTTTTCAATGGATTCCTTGCGAAAAATTAATATAGCACTCAGCTATTAGATTT
>MJUU01003422.1:0-41344 GCA_002080025.1 Modiolus philippinarum | reverse complement strand
CATAAAGGAAGGTGAATATCAACTAAATAATGGCATTCATTATGTTGTGATTGATGAAATCAATATCTCTGAAACAAGAGAAAAAATCTATTCTTTGATCAATGAAATGAGAGTACATCAAAATATAGATGAAACCTCATATAAATATATAAGAAATGAAAATGGACACATAAGGATACCATTTGCATATTTCTTACCAAAAATACACAAACTTGACAAAAATCAACTTATCTCTATACAAAATGAAGAGCATAAAAAATCTCACAATCAAATTAATATACAGGTACCAGGCAGACCGATTATATCACAAATTAACGGTCCATTTGAAAGAATTGGAAGATACTTAGATTACTTTCTACTTCCTATTGTCAAAAGACAAGACACCTACATATCAGATACAGGTGATCTAATCAGAGCCTTAGAAAGCCAAACATTCGATAAGGATGTATTGTTTATAACATATGATATAACATCATTGTATACAAATTTAAAGTTTGAAGAAATCATGAAAGCCATAAAAGAAACTTGAAATAAACCAAGATATAGAATATGATATTCCCAAACCTGATGACAAATTTATTCTGGAAATATTACGTCTCATACTGACAAATAATATTTTCACTTTCAACTCCAAAGTATACAAACAGATAGTTGGGGTTAGTATGGGATCCGGCGCAAGTCCAGAAATATCGGACATTGCGATTTATAAACATATAAATGCAATATTAAATGCATTTCCTCATAGGAATAAAATAATGTTCCACAAAAGAATGAGGGATGATGGTATTATTCTTACAATGGAAAGAAGGATGAAATAAAACATCTATTTAAATATGCAAATGAAATACATGACCTTCTCAAATTCACTTTTGAAATTGAGGAAAATACTATAACTTTTTTAGATCTGAATATATACAAAGGTCACAGATTTGCATTCTCCAGAATTTTGGATTTAAAATGCTATACAAAAAAGACGGAGCAATTCCAATATCTGCACAAAAATTCCAATCACTCTAATAGTTGCTTTAATGCATTTCTAAAAGGTGAAGGAATTCGCATATTAAGGAATAGTAGTTCCGATATAGAATTTAAAAGAAGAATAGAACTCTTCTCAGAAAAATTAACGATTAGGGGATATAAAAAACCTCTTATTAATAAGATTTTGTCAAAAATCAAATTTAATGACAGACAGGAAAAACTAAAGAAAAAAGATAAAAGGGTAAACAATTTACAACCCATTATATCTTTTGTAACGACCTATCACCACCATGCAGAAACGCTTCAAAAGGTGATAAAGAAACACTGGTCTATCATTAAAAACAATGGGATTCTCTCTGAGAAAAATCCAACAATAACTTTCAAAAGACATCACAACATTGGCGAATTAGTCAAACGAACCATAAAATGTTTCACAGGAAGCAGACTAAACATCTCTATATAATTAGAATAATGAGGTGTTACGTCTACATGCTATCTTATGAAATCAGCAGATTATGCTTCATTAAAAGTGTAAATAAACAATTATATTAATAGAAATGACTTGCAAAAGTCAATCAAAAATATACACAAGATAAATAAACCACTACATAAAAACCAAATAGAAAAATAAATAAAATAAGTAAAATGAATACAAAAATACATGTATACATATATTAAAATATAACTTAAACATGAAGGGCGGTCTCTGAAGAGTGGTTTCCCTTGGTATATATCCTAAAAACCCGAAACATTGTACACGTAGCACGTAATCAATGTAAGGCCGGAGATATGATCCTTCCCATAGACGGGTGGATATTGGATCAAATATCAATAAATTGTGATCTGTATAGCCGGAACCTCTGAGACCAGATTCAGGTGCCGGAACGTTGATAGCATACATGTTTCTAGAGTGTTTTCACTTGATAGTTAAACATTGTCCCGAAGATGTATGTAGTTTCCTAACATGGAATCCTTTACAGATATATGTTTATGATACAAGTGGCCAGGAAATTGGTTGTAAATTCAAAATTTTAAAAAATATAATATCTTGCGCTTTAATTTTTTTCAGGATTTTATGGTTATTTAATGTAATTGCTGATATGATATGTTCTTGAATAATCAGCAAAAGTCCATTGAAGGATTTGGGGGATTGTTAGATTAGTTTCGAGTTGCATGTCCAGTGAGCAATATTTCAGCTATATCAAGAAGAGAACAATTTATTTTAAAATTGTGCCAAGTAACATTATACAATTTCATAAGGATTGACCAGCTTGAATTTAAGTTACTGACCAAAAACTAAAGTGGGTACAGATGACTACTACACCGCCATACCAATACAGATGACTACTACACCGCCATACCAATATACGACCTCAATTTTACAAGGGTGGGAAAAGTGCATCGCGAGTTACTCTAGCAATGTGGCAGCACGGGGAACGTCATTCTTGGCATAATGTCCAGTACACTCTGTTCTTTCATTGTCACTTTGTGTCATATAAACAATAACAAAACACAAAGGAAGTTAAACTTCCATGTTTAAAGATAAAGAAAACTTGGATTATACATTTTGCCTAGTAACCCAATTTCAACGGTTGTGTCAGTGCTAGATCTTGAAAGGGTGTCATTTGTAACATCATGTCCGTTCGCCTGCAATCAATTGTGCCCCAACGTTTGACTTTACCGTTTAATATATTGGTTCTCAGTTTCTTCTCATTATAAGTCCTTGCATTACCCAAGTTACCATAATTTAGGTCTATAGGAAAAATAACGTATATTTCTTTAAACATTGAATAATAAACATTTCACATAACTTCTGAGTAACATTTGTGGTAGAAGTATTAGCAATTATAAATACATAAAAACAGGTTCTATATCTACTTCAAACACCCGAGTTATCTATCATACACTTCAGTGAAATTGAGTCTAGGATAGACATGAATCGCACTGGAAGCTACTTTGTGTAAAAACGTTTTACGTGTACAAACAAACAAACATTTTTTATTGTCAATTAAGACGCCCCAGGAGGAGCTGAACAATCAATATAAATTTAGATACAATGATTTCAGTGATTACAGTGATTATTTAAGTACAATACAATACAATTTATATTACCATATAAGTAAGGTGAAGCTATAGAACAAATACAACGACCACTGTGGTCCAAAGTAACGTTACCAGTACTCAAGAGGCAAAGCATCACTGTTTGAACACATATATCATTTAGAGCTCTGCCTCTTGGTAAAACTAGTGAATCCCTGCTTAAACGATTCATTATATTTGTATCAGGAATATAATCATTATAAAGTGGTATATTATCATCACTAAAATCATTTTCAATGAAATCAGAATCATTACCAGTTCTGGCATTTAAATCTCCCATTAATAGGATATCCCCCTTTTCAGAATAAATGGATAAGTCATGTTCTATCAAATCAAAAATATCCTCCTGTAAAGACTGTGAATATGTTGAGTAAGCTGGTGGATTATAAATATAACATAAGTAAATATCATTTTGTAAGCCAAAAAACGATTTACAAAGCTTAAGCCATATGTAATCATTGTTAGTATGCTCTAAAAATTTTATACCAGTTCTTAATTCTTTCCGTACTAGAACTGACAAACCACCTTAAATTTTATTAGTCCGTTTATTATTTGGTCTTATGAGATTAACTGTAGTAAAATCTGCAAGGCTAATGCTTCCTTCCAGGGGACAGTGAGTTTCTATTAAGCATAAAATATCTTTGTCACAAATACATAGATTTCCCGTGACGTCACAAGCTATTGATATGGTAATTAGCCGCCATCTTGGAGGTGAACTACGCCTTATGGCCTTTTCATATGCAAATTTATGGAAATATGGTGAATTATTGTGCTATTATTGGATGTACACGTACAGGTGGGAGGGACAAAGTTTCCTTCTTTCGTTTACCTGCCATTATAACTAATCAAGGTGAAAAAACACAGGAACTATCAGAAAAACGACGACGACTGTGGCTCACTCGCATCAGCAGAGCAGATCTGCAGCCCTCATCATACCCGTATTTGAGAGTATGTTCAGATCATTTTGTCAAAGGTAAGTTAAAAATATACTTTCAGTGTTTATTTTTACACTCGTGGTATGTAAAAAAATACGACACGAGGTTATAAGTCGAAGATTTTGACCAAAACTTCGAAATTTTTTCGCAATTTTCACATTTTCATTTTTTTTTATTTCCTGCATTTGCACCGCTGAAATCGGCGATAAAATTTAACGGGAATATCTCTAGAAAATACCTTAATTGCAATATTAATGTGTAGTTCGATAACATATGTCAAAAAACACAATTGTCAACATCAACTTCAGATTACTCTTTTTTATTTTTCAGGAAAGCCAACATCTCTGTATCCTGAGGGAGATGTAGACTGGGCACCATCTTTGCATCTAGGACATCAAAAGGTCAGCAGTGTAGGCACTCCCACTCCAGAAAGAGGGGCAAGACTTAAAGAAAGACAACAGAAAAGAAAAAATGTTGAGGCAGCACATTCCCTTATTTCCTTGTTCAACTCGACAAATACAAATCATGACTTCCGTGAGGGGACGGACAATTCACAACAAACACCTGAAGATGAAGAAACCGAAGATGAAACTGGGCAACCGACACAAACAGACCTTACAGCCGGAACTATTCGTGGCATGGAGAAAGAGCTAAACCGTCTCACTGTTGAGAATATAACATTGAAGGAAAAATTGGCTCAATCATTTCAGAGGACACATTTAGAAATGATGACGAAAAAGTAAAACTTTATACAGGTCTTTCCTCATTTGCAGTTCTTATGACTTTATTTAATTTCATTGAACTCGCATTAGTCCAGGCTCATAACAGTTCAATGTCAAAGTTCCAGAAATTAATTCTTGTATTGATGCGCCTGAAGCTTAATTTACCAGTACAGTATCTCGCAGACAAGTTTAAGGTTTCACAAGGAACTATTTCTAAAACTTTCCAAAGCACTCTGCATGTTATGTATGTTAAACTACAACCTTTGATATATTGGTCCACACAAGATGAAAGGAGAATGACAATGCCAATGGAGTTTCGAAAATATTTTGGACTGAAAGTTGCTGTTATAATTGACTGTTTTGAGGTGTTCATTGAAAGGCCATCAAACCTCAAAGCTCGTGCACAGACATGGTCATCATACAAACACTACAACACTGTGAAGTTTCTCATTGGTATATCTCCTCAAGGCGTTATCTCATTCATTAGCAAAGGGTACGGGAGACGTGCCTCGGACAAGTATATAACAAATTACTCTGGATTTTTGGACAAGTTAGATTTCATTGATATAGTGCTTGCCGACAGAGGATTTGACATTGCAGAAAGTGTCGCTCAAGTCAGTTGTGAGGTGATGATACCTGCTTTTACCAAGGGCAGGTCTCAATTGTCAGCATTAGATGTAGAGAAGACCAGTAAGCTTGCACATGTAACAATACATGTAGAACGTGTCATTGGACTTGTGCGTAATAAATACACCATTTTACAAGACACTCTACCACTGGACTATTTAGTATGTTCCGATGTATCAACACCAACTATAGATAAGATAGTAACCGTTTGTTGTGCTTTAACTAATATGTGCAAGTCTGTCGTACCATTTGACTAGATGTAGAACTTAGTGCTTTGTGTAAATAAATTACTTGGACCATGTGATTACTGTTTTGTGTGTATATTAATATGTATATAGGACTGCATTTTTAGAAAATTTGAAAAAAAACTGACGTGGTAGCCACAAGCCACCTGATGAGTACCCTTGGTCGGGACGAAACAGTTTCAATTAAAATCAAATAAAAATTCAACAAAATTAATCCTTATGTCTGATTGTCTGTATATATCAAGTTTATATGCAATCAAGAGGCATGAATTGTTGAAATGGCTATATGCATAAAAAATATTTTCCTAAATGTGTATTTGTCATTTGAAAGTACTTATCACTGTCTTTGGCTAATTTTGCGTTGTCTTTTTTCCTTAAGATTACTATCAGCGTTTCCAAAAAATTCTATGGTTTCTGTCAAAGGTTTCCTATTTGGGTCATATATGCACTGATCACACATAAAATGTCAAAATGAGTAATAGTACTCTTTGTTCTACATTTTGTATGTTGAACTCTGAATGTGTGTATATAACTAAATGCATGTATGTTTTGACCATACCCCCCTTTGAATTGGCAATTGTAAGTAAGATCTTAAGAATTTTTAATATTCATATTTCAAAATAGACAAGTGTTTACAAATCACATAATATTAAAATGTCTATCATTGTTCTGAAATAAACATATCGAATCACATATTAAAATTTACTGAAATGTCTATGTGTTATTTGCTAAAATGAATATATGTCATACATGTATTAACAAATCACGTTTAACTGAAATGTCTGTTATTTTCTCATACATTTCCTCTTTGCTCTGAATTCTGGAATTCTAGTGCACTCTGGACAATACCATTTCCCTTTTGGAAGTTTCGATTTTGTAAGTTTTAGGCAATGTAAATGGAACCATTGGTATGGACAATTCTGATTGTCACAACCCACCATTGTGTCAGTTTCGCCTTGCCTACAAATACAGAACACACCATTTTGTACTGCAAGATTCCTGTTAATGATGTCATTATTGACGGTTAACGGAGCAGGTTTATTAGATCTAGAGAAGAACCTGCCGACTAACTCCGGCATAATTGCCATCGTGTGAAAGTCTGACGCCTTTTCACTAATTTCCTCCCATAGTTCTGCATCAGGTTCAATTCTTTCAATATGAACTTCTTTTTCTGTCCATACAACAAAGTCTGCATATTCTCGTTCACAAATATGAATTTGGGTTTGAACTTGATAATAATAAGCATGGTTCTTCTTCAATGTTTTTGTACCGACAGTCTCCTCTAAGCAAGATTTTGACCTAGTATACATGTCTAAAGATGATGACCGGACACAATATGGACATTTTATTTCCAAAACTCCCTCTCCACAACAATCACATGAAACATAAGCATCAGGCGAAACTCCAAACAACGGAAAATCTGGGTTTATATTAAATCCTGCATCTTTGATTGTCAAATTGTCATGAAATGCTGACATAGTTTCTAAGTAGGTCTCCTTTGCATCCTTCTCATGTTCACAGCCCCATGCAGTAGCTGAAGTCGCAAACTTTGCAGAATCTGGGGTGCATACTGCCCTTATCAAACTTTCTGATGGTGCTGCTGGACTACTGTGGCATACAGCATACATACGGGATGCTGTTATGCGGCCGCTTCTAAATCGGTTCCATAATTTAGATTCCGATTGTGATTTTGTAGCTGTTTCAACACTCTCGGCTTCCTGTTTCGTAACAGTTACTTTGACACCTTCACAGAATTTCAGAACATCACTATATGAAGCCTTTAGCATATCGTAATTACATAATTCTGTGAGTACTATCGGAAATTTACTATTCAGTGCTTTCGGAATAAACGGTTTCTGAAAAGATTCTTTAACACTTAAAATTGCTGACTGTTCACCTGTTAGGCTAAGCTGTTGAAGAAAGGCTTCAATTTCTTGTCCGGTTGGTTTTTCAACAGACTTATGCTGTAGAGTTCCTCGTTTCGGAATAGGTGTATCACTAAATTGTGCATCTAAATTCTTTTTCTTAGCTTTTGCTGATGTGAAATCTATATCTTCAATCATTGCATATTCAACTCCTTTCACTGATGACGGTAACCAATATGCTTTCGACTGAGTTAGTTTTTGATTCCCTCACTTTGACAGTGGCCTCAATGGAGAAAAGCATAGCGGCAATATGTGTACATGCCTCGCCCAATCCAGCCATACAATTACAATGAGCAGCCAAAATTTTCCCGTCATTCTGAATGATTGCCCAAGGTGTCAGTGGCGTTTCGCTAAGGCGCTGAGAATGCATCACCTGCAAAAGATAAAGCATGGGCATGATTAGAGTTACTTTTTCATAAATGAAAAAAAATATATGTACAAATTAAAAAATTAAAAAGATCAATTAAATCTTGATAAATATTACAAATTAATTTTTACATACTTCTCGTCATCAAACAGGTGTGATGGAAAGTGAAAACACACTTAAGTTTATAATGCTTACATAAAGGGCAGCTGCAGAAATACAAAAACTGGAGGTACATGTAAGATTATGTATATTGAGACATCATTTACATTCATATGTTCATACATTGTGAAATTTTCTGTGTCTCGTCACCATTCAGTTGCGATGTAAAGTTCTGAATTTACACAAACAAAATGGAAAACATGTGACGATACATTAAGTAATTGCATTACACACAAATTTCTGTAAGTCCACATTAACAGGGAGGGTCAATCATTTTCTATGTGCCCATGTTTCGGAAGTATTGACCCATTCACGTAATATTCACATAAACACCCTTGCTAACTGGACAAATAATACAAACTGTTGACCTATGTACCATATATGACACAAAAACTGTACAACTCACCTTTGCAGTGTGTACTGTAATGCCGTTGATCTCACAGACTTTGACATCTCGTACCCAGCCACACACAAACTGGTTATAAGCTTCCAGACCTTTATATGATTTTAGCTCATCCAAAGTATATGCACTTGTAGTGTACAATAAGAAATTTACTATGTCCGGATAAGTAACACATGCCCACTTTTCTACATCCTGACTCTACCTTTGTTTATCAAGCGTGTAAGGGTCCTGCTTCTCGATCAAGGCAAGATTGTCATCGTATCTCTGCTTAGATGTTGGATCTAAAGTGTCACGATATGTCTCAGATTGTTTATGTCCTTTATCAGTCATTCCAAATATCGTAAAATTTAAATAAATCGTGTGTGTAAACAAGTTTTCTATCAATCAATGTCGTTAAAAGCTCCACCTCCAATATGGCGTCCGGTCAATATTGATTGATTGATTAGTTAGAGTTTAACGTCCAATGAGCAATATTTCAGCTATATCAGGACGAGAACAAGTTAATCAATTCAAAAAATTGAAAGTATCAGAAGAAAGAAATAAAGGTGGAAGGGACAACCTGGGCAACGACTTTTGACTGCCACTGGAAAATTGGAGAAATGGGTAGGGGCAGGAAATTTAGCCTTCCATACGACACCCAGTGCGTCTGCTCTCTTTAGAGAAATATAGAAGGGGTCTTTATACTGCATGGAGCGTGGCGTTTCTCGACACAGTTTGGCTACAATGGTTCGCGGTCAGGCTTTCCGTATTATGACCTGACTACCCCGCATAGACAGGGCATTCCCCTATCCACCACCTGGGGACGCGCCCGGCAGCTCTGTAGCCGAAGCCCCTGAAAACCGATTCAGGTGCCGGGCGTCCGGTCAATAAGTGGGTAGTCAAAAGTCACGTGATCGAAATCTATGTATACTATCTAAAAATTTTGGGTCGCTGTATTTGTTATATCCCTTCACCTTATACCCATTAATATTCCAACATGCCAAATGAAGAGATTGTTTGAATGTCATTTTTCAAAGAAAATAGACAAAAAACATTAAGCCCTAGATGATTAAGACTTTAGTAGTGACACTAAATATAACTACATTGTAAATACCTTCCTCATAAAAAAAGTACAATTCTCAAAATCATGTCCAAAATGCTTAATACTAAAGTATTTTTTTTTAAGATAAAGAAAGTTTCTTTTAAGTTTGTTTGAAAGACTGTTAGTGATTAAAGGGGAATAACTCTAATTTATAGCATATATAGTGAAATAGGGTGTGTCTAAAAGTCGGTCTCGGTTCCGGTCTTCGGTCTCGGTTCACTGTCTAAAAGTCGGTCTTTCAGTCTCGGTTCCATATATCAAAATCTTTTTTTTTTTTCAACAAGAGTATTTTAGTTAGGTTTATATTTTTAATATCTTAAAATATGTCGTATTATAAATGAACATTGCACTAAACAAATTGTCATGTTTACACGTGCAATAAATTTAATAAATAATTAACAAAACCGAAAGAACCGGAACCGAAATGTTGATATTTGTCGGTTTTAGAGCTAATAATTTTCATCGATTTAACCCCCTGTTGTGATACTTCACCTGCATAAAAGACCAGAGATTTTATTTCCTCCAACTTTTAAACTAAACTAATGAAATGAGGTAAACGAACTTTTTTTTCGCAAAAATGTCGAAAATTGTAAGAAATATAAAGAATCCTTGACTGCAATAAGACGTTTAATATAAACATATTCAGCTAAGTAACGTCAACGGTAATTTTTTATGGTATTTGACGATAACGATAAAATTTACTTTTTTAAAAACAAAGATCACCTTGCCGAACCCTCAAATACCGGCGACTGAAGGTTCAAAGCGAACTTGCGGAATTCAACTGCAGTACCTTAAATTTGCTCGATAGGAAATAGGTTCTTGTCTGGCTGTGGGATAAAGTATGGATATGTCAAGAACACCTGTAATTATGTTAAATTTTGATGGAAACTGTCTTGTATAGATATAGCTTAAAATTAAAAAAAAAGTATTCGAGAACGTACAACAAATATGACTTTTGTGTCTGTGTTTGCGATTGAAAAGGTCAGGTGTCATTATGGGTCTAAAGGCGCTTTTGTTTTCTACAGTACCACAAAACTAGATCAGAAACTAATATATTCTAGGAAAAATCTTTGATGGTCTAGAGCTCAGATAATACACTATCATTGGTTTTAAATCGAAATGGCATAATTTGTAAAGAAATCGCTAATTGCAAAAAAAAAAATCCTTTAGTCTTGCACTGACTTCACTTTACACCTCGAAATGGCCATGGACTGGACTGAACCCCCTGCTCCGTTCATTCACTTCCTCCACATTTAGTTGCTCAGTCCGTCGATATACCCTGGTCAAAGTAAAGCACATGTATAATTGTAAGCAATTACATGTATATTGTTGTCTCATAGAGACTTTCTGATCTATCTAAGAGCATGCATTTTTTAGAATTTCGATGCCTATAGCTATGCAAAAAACGTGTGTCAGCTTTACAAAGAAACACAATATTAGAAACTGTAAAACCAACGCGTATCCAACGAAATATTTAACTATTATTTTTTAAATTCTAAAAGTTCAATACTTTGAAGAACCCGTAAAAATCTTATTTGCATATCCCACAGTTTCTTTCTTACTAACTTATCAAAATTATCTTTGAATATTTCTGTTTTTAAACAAGTTTCTCTTGCGACTCCCTCACATTTTATGCCTTAATGCCATCAATTGTTATTAAAGGTATCTACTTTAAAATACCAACTATAGCAATTTTTTGAATTTCATAAATATCATACACAAAAGTATTTCTGTCTCAACAAAACTTTTGTGTAAATTGCCGCCCGTCGTAAACTTTCCATCCAAACTTATCTTCTCCTATGAAAGAGGAGTGAATATTAGCACTAAACTTGGTCACAATATCTTAGATGGTCCAGTTAAAAATATGGCACCAATACCACCATAGGGCTTCCAGCTGGGAACATATTTTCACATTTGAATCTATAGGAAAATCACACAAAGATATCCTACTCTTAGAGTGTATAATTAAAAAAAGTTGTCCGAAGGTTTGCATCTCATTGTTAGTGGGGACCTTATTGAAACACATTTAAAGAATTCGAAGAGACCACAAAGATACTTAATTGGAACTTTTTCTAAATAATGCTTAAGTGAACCCCTTGCAAACATTGTGTCCAGCAGATCAATACATCAATCAAGTAGGTCGCTGGGGTGTATGTCATTCGCGCCGATTTTATAAATTTAAATTTTTTTCATTTGCCCCGACTTTATTTTTCATTTGCGCCAGTTTTTTTTTTCATATGCCACAAGTAAATTACATGTACATGTACTATGCATTAAAATAAAACATGTTGGTTAAATCTGGAAATAAGCGGTGTTGAAAAACCAAAAGTGTATTAATGCCTCACTTGAAATACACTTCATTTTCGATATTTTATTACTTTTACATTTTTTACATTTTGAAATGGCAAAAGTTGAAAATTCCAAGATAAAAGTTGGAGCTCAAAAGTTGAGATTAAAAAAGACAAATAACTACGAAAGACTTACTTGTACCATATTGATACCAATATAGTACCAAAACGTTTTGTAAAGACAGAGCCACTACATGTTTTGTTAGTATTAATATGTATTTAGTTAAACACTTGCATCTTTCATTCCATTTGTATCAAACTTTGAGCTTTATCTTTAATCGGTGTAAGATTTTTGCATAAGGGACCGACCATTTAACCTGAAGGGGGGAGGGGGGGTTGTGGTTTTTTTTTTTTTCTGGACAGAATTTATTTATTTTTTACACGTGTATCAACAAAATATTTTTTTTCAAAATTATTATTATTTTTTTGGGCAGAAAGCCACCCTCAGAAAATTTTTTTTCATCATTTTGGCAGCCAAAATATTTTTTTCACTAAAAATCAGATCCAAAATATTTTTTTAGAAAAAAACCATAGCCCCCCCTTCAAGTTAAATGGTCGGTCCCTAAGCAATTTTTCAAATTTTATCAGTATAGTGGGAACGAAATGAAGAATTACCTGTATGTGATATGAAATTAACAAGTAAAAAATCGGCGCAAAAGAAAGGAAAAATCGGTGGAAATGAAAGAAATAATCGGCGCAAATGAAAGAAAAAATCGGCGCAAATGCAAAACGCCGTTTTGCTGATCGGAGGCAAATAGTTTACAGTTCCTATGAGAAAACGTATTCAAATATCTTCTCTGAAACTATTTAGTCATTTTAAAACATACTTAGGCACAATGCATTGTCCAATTCAATGAAGATGTCCAGCAGGTTCACACCTCTCTTTCGTTGTATTCTTTACCGTTTTCACCATTTTTGCAAAACGTAAAAGTTGGCGGAAGAAAAAAAAATAAAAGATTCTCTTGTAGATAGGAGAAGTTTCATAACCAGGGGTTAAATCGATAAAATTTATCAACTCTAAAAACCGACAAATAGCAACATTTCGGTTCCGGTTCTTTCGGTCTTGTTAATCATTTATTAAATTTATTGCACGTGTAAACATGACAATTTGTTTAGTGTAATGTTTGATTAAAACAAGACATATATCATGATATTAAACATATAAAAGTAACTAAAATACTCTTGTTGAATAAAAATAAAGATTTTAACATATGGAACCGAGACCGAAAGACCGACTTTTAGACAGTGAACCGAGACCGAAGACCGGAACCGAGACCGACTTTTAGACTATAACCCATAAACAATACAGTAAAAATTGCTTCGTATTAACATTTTTGAGATAAGGCAAGTTATGTTTGTTTAACTCCTTTTTTAAAGTAATTAAAGAGAAAAGGCTGTAAATTTAATTTGTATAACAATAACATGGTAATATCTATTCCATGGAATCGCAACTTTGAATTACCACTATGTACAGGTAAAAGATCTTTGTCGCTCTGTTTAATTTTCTTAATATGGATATCAAGGTAATAGAAAGTCCTAAATCTGACCTAAAAAACCTAATTTATAAAAAACTAAAGGGAAAATATGATTTTTTATGGAGGTCAAAACTTAACGATAATAGAGAAAATAAAGATTATGGTAATAAATTAAGGACATTTTGTAAGTTAAAAAATAATATCAGTCTTGAAAAATATTTAACTATTTTAAATGATGAACAAAGGGCACTATATACAAAATTTAGAATAAGTGCTCATAAATTAGAAATAGAGAGAGGTAGATACACAGGTTTGAAAATTGAACAAAGATTATGCAAGTTATGCAATATTAATATTGAAGATGAAGTCCATTTTCTACTTCAATGTCATAAACTTCAAAATGAAAGACTTGAGATAATAAATGTAATAAATGAAGAAAATAAGAATTTCAAAAATCTTGATAATAATTCACAGTTCATTTGGCTTATGTCTTCTGAAGACACCTGTACTATAAAGAAAATAGGACGTTTATTATTGAATTTACATTCAAACGAAATTCTTTATTAAATTTAACTAATTAATTAAAGTGATTGACCTCTGTGATAGTAGCCGGTGGTTCAAAAACAAAAAAAAGTATTATACTTAACAACGTATATACATGTAAGTTTATTGTAAAAAAGGGGGGGGTCACAATTAACATTAATTTTATAACCAATGGAACCTGAATGTATGTGTTTATATGTATATATATATATATATTTCTTTTTTTCTATTTTTTTTAGTATTATCATTAGTATGTACCATGTGTTTAAGTTGTACTGCTCAGCAATGGGCGTCTTAATTGACAAAATAAAATAATTTGAATTTGAATTTATCTATTTCTACAAGATACTTCATTATTGTATATATTTTTTAGAAAACATGTATTATATGAGTATTATCTTATCAAAAAGTTTATCTGACATCAGTATTCTGTTATTTACATCACTTCGAATGTTGGTACATCAAATTAGATATTAAAGGAAGTTGCAATTATAAGCAACTATCTTGTGGTAAAATAGCACGTCATACGGGGGTGCCCAAGTTAAGTACCATAACATAACCATAATATCCCCCAAAATGCAAGACTTTGTACTAAATGTGAAAGTGGGCAAGTCGAAGATGAGATACATTTTTTCACACATTGCCCCAAATATAACATATACAGGAAAGAGTTAAACAATAAGTTGAAATGCGATTTTAAAAATTTTAATTATTTGACAAACTGTATTTGATACTAAACAGTAGTTCTGTAGTAGTGCTTAAGGCGATTATTGAATTATTAATAAATGCCAAGATTTATAACTCAACTATAAAAGTAACATGAGTAAACCCCTCCTTTTCATTGACCTTACAAATTGTTATTATTTACACATAAAAGTCACTGCCGACCCAGATTTCTATAATTGTATATTCATACATTGTCATTTATTGAATCATATTGTTTTGAACCATTCATGTCTTGGTATTTTTATGTTGTTGTTAGTTGTGTTATAACCATTTATTGACAATGTGTTGATACAAATAAAGTATTTCGTACTTCATCTATGGTGGACACCGAGAACTCCCGAAGTACTCCATACCGGGGATGGATGGTGACACCCGAGAGATCCCGGTTTACCCGCTAGTAACCAGTCAAGCAGAACCCCAAGTGATCAGGACCACGAGGAGTCTGCATTCCAGCGAATGACACCAAGCAGGACAAGTATATCCGAATCATC
This sequence comes from Modiolus philippinarum, assembly GCA_002080025.1. Taxonomy (NCBI): domain Eukaryota; kingdom Metazoa; phylum Mollusca; class Bivalvia; order Mytilida; family Modiolidae; genus Modiolus; species Modiolus philippinarum. Next base: position 26,219 of record MJUU01003422.1, on the reverse strand, counting down.
AGTGTATAATCTTTATCCACGTATATTTGTTGGAGGGTAGAATTCTCTGGGCCTAGCAAACCCCTGGTAGAGTGAATTCCTGTGGCAATATTGCAGGACTCAGGGACCCAATATTTGCCCCACTGAAGCTCCGTTGTTATTCCAAAGGGTTCTTATTAATGGCAGCGAGTTTCACCATAATGGCGACGAAGATAATTTGGATGGTTAGGTTTTTACATTGAACTGGAGCCATATTTATTTTTTATTGGTGTCCACTGTTCCTTTTTATTGAAAGGAAACTTGTTTTGACTTTTGAAAAAAAGTTCTAGTGTTCCGATCTTTGTGTAAAGGTTTAGTGTTGGAATACACATTTTTTTCAGACGGATGTCACGTGACCGTCTAGACCGGAAATTGAAATCCGATCAATGTTGTGTTTTGATTTGTGTATTGGCGAATGTAAACACAGGTCGGTACTGTGAAACAGGTGTGTGTGTGTGTGTGTGTTACAGTTTATTTGAGTGAATAAACAGGTGTTGACTCAATTCATTTGTGTTTTCAGATTTATTTATTTATTTTTGAAATAAAGTTGAGTTGTTTCTTTAATATTTCTGATTAAATTGAGCAACAATTTACTTGTTTACCATGGACAAATTTGGTACATATAAACCTAAAGTGAGGATAAGCACTTGCAGTGGCAAGGAGTTACAGACACTCCCGGGTATAGGACTCCAAATTGCAAAGAGAATTATTGAGTTACGACAGTCTGGTCGTTTTATTACCAGAGATAATTTACCATTTGTCCCATACTTGAAAGTCATCCCAGAGTTATTTGACTTAATTGATTTTAGTACAAAATTAAGTCCAGCACAAAAATTAGTCACTGGAAGACTGGGCTGATAGGGTATTGTCACTTGCGACAAAAGCTTTCAGGGATTTGCCTGAATCACATATGACTAAACAAGCTGTTTTAAAATTTTGTCAAGGCTGTAATGACAGTGAGGCCGGTAGACATGCCTGTGGTCTGAGACCGGAAACCATGAACAAGGCTATAGATATCATTGAATGGTTTCAACATACAACTGTAGCTATTAAAGGCAATAAACCTGCAGATAATCTTGACCAACATGTCAGGATACAGGCTTCCTGTTGTGTATTTAGAGAGCCTAAGTCATTTTTGGGTTCTTAATACTATACACTAACAGAAAATAAAATACGTCTTGTTTCTATAATACATTTACTAAAACTAATCATATGTTTACAATTAATGCTATTAAAAAGAAAGATGATAGATGCTGTGTGATATAAACCAGATGTTAACTTTCTCATGAGCACGGATTCTACTAATCTGTTTACAAAATGATATATGTTTATTCGAACTGTCAAGTTAACTGTTCATACAGATAATGAGATTAATTATGTTCTTTGATAAACTAAGTATTTGATATGAATGTCAATACACTATATTTTCTCCCTGCTAAATCCAGAAGTACACAAAATTAATGAATGAAAATAAATAAATGAAATAATCACGTTTGAGAAGATAAAGATAAGAAGATAGACCATGCAATTTACAATATTTGTATCTATTACATGCACACTCAGACGTCTGTCTGATATGACTTTAAGAGGGTTATTGTGCTTCATTAAGTAAAGCCATTATGTCCTAATTATGCACACTTATTTTTCTTCGAAAAGTCTTTTCGGTGGTCTTCTCTCACGTTTGGGATAACGGTGCGGAACTGGAGAATTAACTGTTTCATTAATGTTCTCATTTATAACTGATTGTTCTGGTATAACATTGTCATAGATATTATCTGGTATTTGTACAGTTTCCTTCATACTGAAATCGACTGGAAGATTTTAATTGTTCAGTATGTCTTCTCCATGATTGTCCTCTGTCGGTGTCTACTTTATACATCAACGGTCCTTCACGTTCGCTTATAACACCTGATACCCATGGTGTATTTCCTCTATTGTCTCTACGAATTACTCTTTCTCCTATTTCGAATTGTCTTTCCTTCTTTCCCGATCGAATTTCACGTGCCTTGTCTTGGTTGTATCGGACAGTATTTCTTACGTTCGGTTTTAACAAGTGAAGTCTTGATTTTAATTCTCTTCCAAGAAATAATTTTGACGGTGTTTCCTGTGTTGTAGAATGTGGTGACTGTCTATACGTTAACAAAAAGTTCGCCAATTTCTTGTTAAAGTCTCCACTTTCAATTTTCATTGCTGTCATTGAGTTTTTGAATGTTTTTATGAATCGTTCGGCTAGTCCGTTCGTTGCTGGATGATACGGCGCTGATTTCGTGTGCTTAATTCCATTTGATTTCATGAATGTTGAAAATTCTTCAGACGTGACTCCTTGCTAATGCTTTCATTCTTACTACTCCAGGATGACTACTATGAAGCAAATCCAGAACTTGTGATTTGTATTTCTCAGGAATTATAACTCTAATCCCCAATAATAAGCAATCTTCACTTATAGTAATTTCATTTCTTCTGTTGTAATACGGTTTAAGTGCTGGATTGTCACTGTTTTCCCAACCATTCATAGTTCGGTTTAGCACGGCTGCTAGTGCTTTGTCCTTCCTTGTTTCTCGTCTTATTTCATTTGCAGTAACGGGTAGGTCTTCAAGTTGTGAAATGTGTTGAATTTCATCTGCATCGTACACTACTGCACTGTGATAGTTAACAGGCAGTCTCGATGATGCATCGGCATTTGTATGCTGTTTTGTACTTTTATATTCAATATTGAACTCTGACAGAAATATGGCATAACGTTGTAAACGAGATGCAGTCGTTACTGGCATTGACTTTTCTGGGTGAAATATCGTTGTCAGTGGCTGTTATCAAAGTAAATTTCTTGCCGTATAGATATATCTGAAATTTCTTAACACCCCAAACTATTCCAAGAGCTTCTTTCTGAATTTGTGCATAGTTCTGTTCTGCCTTTGTTAAACTCCGTGAAGCAAAAGCTATCGGTCGTTTAGACCCATCTGGCATTACGTATGACAAAATTGCAGAAATCCCAACAGGTGATGCGTCACAGGCTAATCTCACTGGTAAATCAGGGTTGTAATGTGTCAGTACTTGATCTGATGTTATCATTGTCTTAATTTTAGCAAATGCTTGATCTCAGTCCTGTGTCCAATGCCACTTAGTATTTCCAAGAAGTTGATTAAGCGCTTTCAATACAGTTGATGAATCTGGTAAAAAATTGTGGTAATAATTAACTAAACCCAAGAATGCACGCAATTCCTTTACATTTTTGGGAATATGGGTGTCCATAACTGCTTGCACTTTATCTGATGTTTTTCTCAGTCCTTCCGAGCTTATTTCATGTCCACAATAAACAACTTTGTCCTTCATGAAAAAGCATTTGTCCATGTTTGCACGCAATCCAAAGTTCTGAAGTCTCTGAAGTACATTTCGTAGATTCTGAAAATGTAAATCGTCATTTGTTCCGGTGATTATCATGTCATCTAGCATACATTGAACTCCTTCAAGTCCGTTGAGTATTTGGTCCATTGTCTTTTGCCATAAAGTGGGGCTGACGCTATTCCATATGTAAGTCTCTTATAGCGGTACAGTCTTTTATGTGTGTTGATCGTTGTTAACGGTTTAGATTCGTCGTCCAACTCCAGATGCAAATATGCCTGACGAAGGTCCAATTTTGTGAACTTTTTTCCTCCGGCCAGTGTAGCGAATATTTCATCAATTCGTGGAAGTGGATACTGATCAATTTCCAACATTGAATTAACTGTAGATTTAAAATCTCCACATACACGCACAGAACCATTTGGTTTCATTACCGGCACAATCGGCGATGCCCACGGACTTGTATCAACTTTTGACAATATTCCCTCCTTTTCTAACTTTGCTAATCACGTTCCGCTTGAGGTTTTATAGAAAAGGGCACAGGTCTGGCTTTTAAGAATTTAGGAACGGCATTTTCCTTCAATTTTAACTTTGCTTTTATGTCAGCAACACATCCTGTATCATTTCTGAATACATTTGAATATTCTTTTAGCAATAAATCTAATTTTTCATTTGTATTTCCAGACACTGATAATTTATTTATCCACTTTAAATTTTTCCAATCAAGATTTATTTTCTTGAGCCACTCTCGGCCAAACAATGCAGGCCCAACATTTTTCACAACATATAATTTCAACATTTCACATTGCCCATTATATTTGACTTGCACATTCATATATCCTTCGGGAATCAATAATTCACCTGAATATGTTTTCAACTTAATTTTTGCACTTTCTAGCACTTTCTAGCTTTTCACTTTCAAAATACTTTTCATAATCTGACACTGAAATGACGGATACGGCTGACCCTGTGTCTAGCTCCATTTTAATTTCTTTGCCATTAACATTTGGCGTGATCCAAATTGAATCATGTGCACCTTGCCGTTTCACACAATATATTCCAAATTGATCATTATCATCATCACTGTATTGCTCATATTGCTCATTTTCTAATGAATGCACTTTCTTATTCGGCTTAAAATTTCCACTTTTACTTGCCCGACAAGCTTTACGAATATGCCCCCTTTTTATTACAATTATGACACATGGCATCCTTGAATTTACAATTTTCCGCTCTATGATTACTGCCATTACAACTATAGCATGTATATTTCGGCCTTTCCATATATTTCGGCTTTTCCGTTTTCTGCGGAGGCAATCTTCTTTGACGGCTGATCCTGTTAACTGAATTCTCTGTATTAAGCTTTCCTCTCAGCTCCTTCTCCGTTGGAGAGTCTCTATGTTGAGGCTAATGAACCTTCCCTAGAGGACAGACGTCTCAAACTTGGATTACAATACGCTTCTTAGCTAAAACCGTATCCTTCAAATCCTGCTCACTGTGTTTTCAAACCACTTCATAAGACAGTATATGATAAACGGCCGAATGTTATTAAACCTTTTGGACTTCGTATCCAACCACACTTGGAATCTGCCAATCTACAATTGGACGAAATAGCACCAATTCAAACTCCCAAAAAGCCTCCCTGGCTAAACCCAAAACCAGCATTTAATTTCGAACTACGAAAATATAAAAAATCTGACACTAATCCTCTGGTTATGTAGCAGGAGCTTGCAAGAATTAAATCTGAACGACCCGAATACTTGTCTATATACACAGATGGATCTAAGGATGGGGACAGGGTGGCCTGTACAGCTGTCTTCGGAGACCGAGCAGCAACTCTCCGACTACTATCCTCAAGTTCCATATTTACTGCTGACGCCAACGCTATTTACTTAGCACTCAAATTTGTTGCTTCATCGCGAAAAAGTAAGTTCTTGATTTGTTCTGATTCTCTCTCATGCCTATTGGCAATTGAAAGTCGAAAGATAAAACACCCAGTTATTCTTAAGGTCGTTGAGTTCTACAAGTCACTTGTTGGTATAGGCAAAGAAGTCATTTATACATGGATCCGTAGTCATGTAGGGATCTATGGAAACACAGCTGTTGACCAGGAGGCAAAGGATGCATTAGATGATGAGGTGGCGGATTGTCCAGTGCCGTACACTGACATGAAGCCTCTCATAAGTAAATACATCCAAAAGATATGGCTTGCTAATAAATAATAAATTGCATGGAATACAATTAGAAGTTTCATGGTTCGTCTGGAAAAAATCGGAAGGAACAAGTTGTTCTGACAAGGTGCCGACTCGGACATACACGAACAACTCATGGTTATATTTTAAATAAAGAAGACCGACCTGAGTGTATTCAAAGCAATTGTGCTTACACAATACAGCATGTTTTACTTGACTTTGTTGATGTTGCCGACATACGTCGCAAATTTTTTACAGCCGATTCTCTTACAGAATAATTTACAAACGTCGCAGGCGACAAAATTATTCAATTTTTAAAAGCTGTAAATATGTATAGTAAATAATAAGTTTATATTATCCAAGTTTTAAATTTCATTTAATCTGATCAAGTTATCTTAAATTGTTAAGCGTACGATTTTATCTTTTCTGTATATAGCCATACGTTTTATATGATTGTTTTAGTTATATATTCATAATATCATCAACAGTTCACGCCACGATATAGCTGAAATATTGCTGAAGTTGGCGTTAAACAACACTCAATCAATCAATCCTCTCAGCTCCAGTGCATCTTTATTTGCCGTTTCAACTGCTAATGCTATTTCCAGTGCTTTGGTTAGTGTCAAATCTGCTACAGCTAACAACTTTTTCTGTGTCATTTCATCTTTGAGTCCCACTACAAACTGATCTCTTAAGTATTCACTTAAGTTTCGAAATTCGCAATATTCGGCTAATTTTCTAAGTTCAGCTATATACTTGTCAACTGTTTCTCTTTGTGACTGGTAACGTTTATAGAAACGGAACCTTTCTGCAACATTTAATGGTTTTGGACTTAAATGGTCCTTCAAAAGTTTTACAATAACTCCATATGACTTTGTTGCTGGCTTATCTGGTAAAGTCAGATTTCTAAGTAATCCATATGTTTTCCCGCCTAATAATGTTAGAAGAGATGGAACCTTTTTCTCGTTCCCTACTTCATTAACTTCAAAGTATTGTTCTAGTCTCTCCGTGTACGACTTCCATGTTTCAACACTGTCGTCAAAAGGTTCAATCCGTCCAATGTATCCAGTTGCCATGATATAACCAAGGAAATTTCGCAGAAAATTATAAATATTTTCGAAAAAGTCCTCTGAAATAAATCATACAATCAACTATCGAGTTAAATTAACATCCTCGTCGCCAAAATCTGTTGTGTATTTAGAGAGCCTAAGTCATTTTTGGGTTTTTAATACTATACACTAACAGAAAATAAAATACGTCTTGTTTCTTTAATACATTTACTAAAACTAATCATATGTTGACTTTACAATTCATGCTATTAAAAATGAAAGAGGATAGATGCTGTGTGATATAAACCAGATGTTAACTTTCTCACGAGCACGGATTCTACTAATCTGTTTAAAAAATGATATATGCTTATTGGAACTGTCAAGTTAACTCTTCATACAGATAATGAGATTAATTATGTTCTTTGATAAACTAAGTATTTGATATGAATGTCAATACACTATACTTCCTGAACCAAGGAAAACAGAATGTCAGCTATGGAGGGCCAAATTCAAACTTTATTAGCTAGCATGAACTCCGCATAAAACCTGAACGCAAGGGTACATCGGCTCAACAGAGCAATTCACCACCCAGTTCACGACGGGGTAACAAAAATAAGCCAAGTAACAAACCAAACTCTAACAATAAAACTAACAAGCAACAGGGTAAGCAATCTCAAAAACGCAACGATGACTGGGTGTGGAAATAAAGGTCATTTAATTAAGGACTGTCCGTCCGTCCCTCATTTTGACAGAAGTAAGGCAAACTCCAAAAAGAAAATCCATCATCAACTACAGACAAGGTAGATGGTAAAGTGGCAGCTAGTCATTTAAACTCAGCGCTTATGCTGAGAGTTGAAATAAAAATCCGAGGTAAAGCGGTAAATGCCATAATTGATACTGGATCTGAAGTAACAGTACTTTCGGATAAAATTTTTGATACATTTGACCAAAACCAGAGATTGTCCGAGAAACCATCTTGCACGGTGCTGGACGTGGCATGAATATGACCTCAAAGATAACAAAACCTGTTAAATTGAGAATCGCAGGTCTAACATTCAGACATGAATTACATGTAGCACCTTTTACATGTAGCACCTTTGGACTGTGATATGCTTTTGGGTCTTGACTTTATGAACAGACATAATGTATCACTAAATCTTGGTAAAAATGTGCTGTATATACAGAAAAGAAAAGTAAACGCTACTTATGGACGACAGGTCTAAACTACAGAACCAGTTGTTAGGAGAGTAACCATTTCGGAAAAAAACGATGGTACCACCTATTCATCAATTAGGTTAACATGTGATGCTACATCCATACAGAGTGACTTTGTAATTGAGGCAGTGAAGGCCCAACTACTGCTAATGCCCAGAACTGTATGTACCGGCGGGCAAACACCAGCCATTTGTCTGGTGAACGTCGAAGACAATCATGTCGCCTTGAAAAAGGGGTAGATTATCGGACATGCCGAAGAAGTTACAGTAATAATTTCATTACCTGAACCCAGAGACATACAGGTGAATAATGTACCAAGTTCAAATCAGAGAAAACTCCCTGATCATTTACATGATTTGTACAAGAGGTCATGTTGAGAGTTATCAGAATGTGAGAAACAACAAGTATACAGTATGCTGTGTGACTATCAAGATGCTTTTGCCACCCATGATTATGACCTTGGCAATTTTACTGAAATAGAACACAGTTCTGATACTGGTTCAGCAAAGCCAATTAAGCAACGCATGAGGCGTACCCTAGCATGCTTTGTTGATGAGGAGGCACATCTCAAAAAGAGGTACGACGCTGGTGTAATTCAACCCTCTACATCAGAGTGGGCGTCAGCACCTGTGCTTATCCGCAAAAGAGACGGGGGAGTTAGATGGTGCATAGACTATCGTGCACTGAACTCAGTTACAGAGAAATATGTTTTTCCTCTACCCTTAATAGAGGAATGCCTTGGTACTCTAGCAGGAAACACCTGGTATTCCAAGCTTGATGCAAATTGGGCTTTTATGCAGGTGAGAGTAAACCAAAAAGACAGGAAGAAAACTGCTTTTGTAACTAAGTATGGACTCTTCGAGTGTATGAAAATGTCTTTTGGAATGTGCAATTCACCCAGCACTTATGCTAGGGTTATGAACCTTGTGCTTCGAGGTTTAACCTGGAAATCCGTCCTAGCATTCCTAGATGACATTTTAGTGCTAGTTACCTCTTTCCAGGCACACCTGGAAAACCTCAAAGCAGTACTGGAGAGATTTAGAAAGTACAAGCTAAAGCTTAAGCCAGCAAAATGTGAGCTCTTTTCAAAGTCAGTTGAATTTTTGGGCCGGAAAATAAACAAAAATGGCTTACACATAGGTCAGCAACAACTTAAACCAGTTAAGGACTGGAAGGTGCCAACCTGTACTAAGGACGTAGAGAGGTTCTTAGGTTTTGTGAACTATCTCCGTGTGTTCATACAGGATTATGCTGAACTTTCAGCTCCCTTGTATGATTTAACAGGGAAAAATAAGTTCTATTGGGACAAAACCCAAGAGGAAGCATTTGAGATGTTAAAGGAAAAAATGCTTACAGCACCAGTTCTTACACTTCCGAACCAAAAAGATCACTATATTCTTGACACTGACCGCCGTGCATGGTCCCGGCTTATGAATAGGCCCGCAGCATCCTCTGAGCTTGGAGTATGAGTCTTCCTAACAGAGGACCCCGAGGGAACCCCGGGATATAGAAATAGGACCTAGTATCTCCGGCTTGCGGGGTGTGACCCCTCCTAAACGGGGGCTGACCCCGAGGGTCCCGGGATATAGAAATAGGACCCATTCCGTGGTTGTGCGGGATTAATAAATACACAACCCATCTTTCGGATGGGATGTAAACTCAGGTCCACGTGTTGGAAGAAATGCCACGCTTCCTGCACGTTAAAGAACCCTTGTAGCAAGCTTTTTTGAGTGGTCCATAGGTGATCGGCTACAAGGCTAAATTCTCCGCTCTTTTTCGATTTCATCCTACTTTTCCAGTGGAAGTCAGAATTTCCCGTCCCATGACCCTTTCCATACCCCAAGTGATTATTAACAAACTTGTTCTCGTCTTGATATAGCTGAAATATTGCTGAGTAGACGTTAAACAATATTCAATCAATCAATCTTGACACTGATGCGTCAGACAGAGTCCTAGGGGCTGAACTTATCCAAGTTCAAAATGGTCAAGAAAATGTCATTGCGTACGGTAGCTTTGTACTCACACCTGTGCAACGCAGGTACTGTACAACCAGAAAAAGGTTTACTGGCTGTTGTCCGTTTTACGAGGCAATTTAGACACTATTTGCTTGGACAACAATTTACTGTCCATACAGACCACAGTAGCTTGACGTGGCTGTTACGATTCAAAGAACCTCAAGGGCAGCTCGCTCGTTGGATTGAGGAGATTCGCCAGTATGATATGATTATCAAGCACAGAGCTGGTAAAAATCATGGAAACGCTGACAGCTTATCCAGACTAGTGCCGGACATTCAAGAGTGTCCACATTATATCCTGTTTCATTGACCAAGCTAAAACCTCATAAACAAGATAAACATGCAGTTGAAGATGTATCTACTGGCATGATACATTTATTTGGTGAGAGTGACCAAATAGACGGTCCAGGGATGACGCTACTATATAATTTAGGGCCGCCCGGCGGCCCTATTCCCCTCTTGGCGGCCCCATTCCCCAAACAAGAAAATTCCCAATCGCGGCAACGATGTTTACAAAATCCGGATTTTTTTCATTTCCGTCTCCAGTGAATCTTTCGTTCCGATCCGTGTCGCCTTTTGTCAGAACCAGAAATTACTCAAAACATCACAGTAACGACCACCCTGAAGATGAAGAAAATGTATGAGATCGCAAATGTCCATCAGGGAACATCTTGAAATTTAGAATGCGTAAAGTGAATTGAAATCGTGTTGTTATCGTTCATTGTCGTGTCTAAAATTCGAGACTTTCATCCATTACGTGGTAACGTGCAAATGCTCTCATTGCCAAAGATAGTTTGCATTGAAATAAATATTGAATAGTTATGACTTGAAATCATAGTTTCTGAAACTGGTACTTTTAACTGGATGAGAATTTGGAAATGCACTTCATATGGGGTGCTCTCATTTCTACTAGTTAAAACGAAACGTGGAAATGACCTGCTGTTTTTCCTAGATACTGAAAGTATACTACGCAGTAAACCTAAAAAGAGGGTCAAAAGGAGAGATAAGTAATCCCCTCTGCTTTACTAAACACCGTTATGGAGTTGTCCCATAACATACCTGCTGCTGGTCACCAAGGAACGGACAGAACACTTGCGAAAGTGAAAACCAATTATCATTGGTACAATATGTCAAGGGACATAAGACAATTTGTGGTAAAAACAAAAAGCCTACCAGACATGCTCGCTACCAAATGACCCAGAATCACGCTGGGACACCTATGGAAAGAGTACATTTATACTTTATGGGGCCCTTTCCGAAAACCAAGAAGGGTAACGAACACGTTTTAATGATGGTAGACCAGTTTACCAAATGGACTGAGTGTTTACCATTTACGTCACAGACCGCTGAAGTGACAGCTCAAGCAGCAATTAATGAATTTTTTTGCCATAGTTGGATATCCGTTCTTAATATTTACTGATCAAGGTCGTAATTTTGAAAGCGCACTCTTTAAATCAGTATGTGAGTTACTAGAAATGCATAAGGCCAGGACTACGCCTTATAGACCATCAGCCAATGGTCAGGTGGAAAGACAAAACAAGTCTTATGGATGAGATGTTTTGTAGACTCTGCACAGGATAATTGGGATGAGTACCTACCCCAATTGGCAGGAGCACTACGGTCCTGTGTTAACAGGAGCACAGGATACACTCCCAACATGTTGATGTTGGGTAGGGTAACTAATCAACCAGCTGATTTGATGTTCGGTGTTGATACCGACAAAAAGTACTCGGGAGCTGAGGAATATAATGTCGAACTTGAGACAGCTATTAAAAAATCTCACGAGGTTGCCCGAAAAAACGTTGAAAACTACTCTGGCAAAAATGAAGAAAGATTACGATCTGAGAGTTCATGAACACCAATACAAAGTTGGAGACTTAGTTTATGTATTGGATACCGCACATGTAAGAGGATCATGTTAGAAACATAGTCCACCATGGAAAGGTCCTGGTGTGATTATTTAGGTTACTACACCTTACATGTGGGGATCTATGGAAACACGGTTGCTGATCAGGAAGCCAAGGATGCACTAGACGACGAGATGGCGGATTGTTCAGTACCCTACACTGACATGAAGCCTTTAATCGTTAAATACATTTTAAAGTTATGGCAGGCAAAATGGGATCTGCAAATAAATAATAAACTGCATGGAATACAGTCAGACGTCGGTAAACAAGTCGGTTCCTGTGGTAAAAACCGTAGGGAACAGGTAGTGTTGACCTGATGTCGTATTGGACATACTAGAACAACACATAGTTTTATCCTCAACAGTGATGATCGACCTGAATGTATTCCATGCAATTGTCCTTATACAATTCAACATGTTTTAATAGAATGTGTAGATGTTGCCGATATCAGGCGTGATTTTTATTCAGCTGATTGTCTTAAAGACCTATTTACAAATGTCGCTGGCGACAAAATCGTTCAATTTTTAAAAGCAATCAATTTATTTAGTAAGATTTAAATGGACTTAATTTATAGTTGTAATATTGTAACAGTTAAAGTGTCATTTCTCCTATAATGTTTTTATATTTTATACCCTTGTTTTACTTGTATAAAGCGTTAATAGTTTTATATTGATATTTTATATATTTATCATAATTGTTCAACTTACTTTACAGTTCTCGTCACAATATAGCTGAAATATTGCTGAAGTTGGCGTAAAACATCAATCAATCAATCAATTACACCTTACATGTACTAGGTTAAGCTACAACGAGTGATGTTTACCACCAACCATGATAGACTGAAACCCTATAGAGACCGGGAAATACCTGTATGGCTTCAGAAATGCCAAGAGAGCGTACTAACGAGTGATGTTTACCACCAACCATGATAGACTGAAACCCTATAGAGACCGGGAAATACCTGTATGGCTTCAGAAATGCCAAGAGAGCGTACTTAAAGGTGAAAATGTTCTTCAGGAGGCTAGTGACACCCCCAAACAGAGGAAATACTGTATTTGTAGAGGACCAGATACTGGTTAGATGATGGTACAGTGTGATAACTGTAAAGAATGGTTTCATCTTACCTGCGTGAACTTATGTCCTGCAGAGGTGGAGACTATAGACCGTTACTTTTGTCCAAATTGTCAAATGACAGAGAGAGACCCCTCCAATGGAAAGGAGGGAGGGGAAAGTCGGAAGTTATTTTGAAAAAGAAACAGTTATAATGAGGTTGAGGAGGAAGGCAATTTACCAGTCCGTAGGCTGGTATCCTCAAATTGTATATATTGGATAGAGTTGTGTGTGTCCAGGGATAGGTCAGCACAAGATATATATATCCTTAAGGTATAAGGACGATCCAGAGGCGATCTGTTTAGTTCTTTTTAGCTCACCTGGCTATGCCAGGGTGAGCTTTTGCCATCACTTGGCTTCCGTCGTAAACTTTTTTTCAAAAATCTTCTTCTCTGAAACCACTGGGCCGGTTTAATCCAAACTTGGCCTGGGTCATCACCAGGGTATGTAGTTTAAAAGATGTGTTCGATTAGTTCGAGGACCAAACAACATGGCTGCTGTTACTAAAAATAGAACATAGGGGTAAATTGCTGTTTTTGGCAAATAACTCAAAAACCGTTGCAGATATCAAAAATCTGACAGGTGTAAAATTGTTCAGAATAACGAGATCTATCTGCCCTGCAGTTCTGAAGAAAATCGGAAAACCTGTCTCAGAGTTACAGCCCTTTTTCCGTAAAATTTTCGAAATTTATGCATTTTTTATTTTTTATTTCAAAAACTGTAACAGATAGAGGTGAAGTGTAAATCGCAAAAATGTGCAGCATATCAAGGTCTACATACTCTGAAATTTTGAAGAAATACAACTGCCTGTGTTGTAGTTATTGACTCTTTTTCACCAAAAAAAAAATCAATGCCATATGGTTATGAGTTATTTCCCTTTAAATTCTGTGTTCAAATCTTCTTTGGTTTACTTTTCTCTTTTAAGTTTAAGAGAAATTTCCTGTCATCACTTTATTAAAAATAATTATTTGTTACATAATCAAGAGCAAAAAAGTGTTTTTGCACAAACTTTTACATTTTTTTGCAAAAATACTTTCATAAACTATACTTATTTCACAAATTAATAATAATTGTAATATAGTTGTATATTGTATCATGATGTGAAGCTTGCTTGCCCACCATGCAAATGTCTCTCCCAGATAAATATTGAAATAGCATCTGAGCTTTTATGCCTGCTATGCCATGGTGATCTTCATGCCATCACTGTGTCAGTGGTCCGTCCGTCGTAAACTTTTCATTCAAACATCTTCTTCTCTTCTCTGAAACAGCTTGGGCCAATTGGAACCAAACTTGGGCACAATGGTCCTTAGGTGGCCCCTTTTAAAAAAAATGTCTGGCAAGTCCGAATCATATCCAAGATGGCCTCCAGCAGGGAACGTGGTTTAACATTGGACCCTATCCTTCGGTGGTTCCCTTTAAAAATTTTGTCCGGCAAGTCTGCACTTCATCCAAGATGGCCGCCAGCAGGGAACTTTGTCCAAAATTGGACAATATTGCAAAAATCTTTTCCTCTGAAAATACTGGGCCAATTGGAACCAAACTTAGTCACAATGGTCCTTACATGGCCCCTTTTAAAAAATGTATTCAGCAAGTCCACATATATCCTAGATGGCCGCCAGGAGGGAACATGTTTTTTAACATTGGACCCTATAGGGAAACATATTCAAAGATCTCCTCTGAAAGTACATGGCAAATTGGAATCATACTTAGTCACAATGGTCCTTACTTGGTACCCTTCATAAAATGTGTCTGGCATGTCCGCATAGCATCCAAGATGGCAGTCACCAGGGAACATTGTTTAACCTTGGACCACATGGGAAATCATTTAAAGATCTCCTCTGAAAATACTATGCCAATTGGAACCAAAGTGAGGCACAATGATCCTAACATGGTCTTCAAGAAAAGTGACAGTTGGTCTACGCCCCATCAAAAATAGCTGCCTGTGGGAAACATAGTTTAATTTGTGATCATTTAACATCAGCAAACTTCAAAATGAGACCCTTAAACAGTCAATAAACAAATTTGAAAATGAGAACCTTAAACATTGTCATAATTTTGACTTATTGTGTCAGCCATGACCCAGGTGAGCGATACAGGCTCTTGAAAGCCTCTTGTTTGTTTTTTATTGGATATTCCCTCAGTGAGGAAAGTTTTATATAGATGTAGCTATCCAATCCGTAGAGTTAGATTATTGGCAATTCGGGGGGGGGGGGGGGGNNNAGTTGAGTTACACTTGTGATGTTATAGTTTTGCTAAGAGACTTGAGTGATGTTTTTATTGGAAATTTAGGATGTGTCCCTATGCTATATTTTGGGCCTATACACTAGAGGTAGTGTTTGATCTTGAGAAGATTCCTTTTTATTGTTTATGGCCTACACCAGGTAGTGTGACCTAGTGTGGGATCTTGCGAATATCACATTTTATGATTCATAGCATATTTTTCCAATTGTCTCTTTGGAGAACAAATCTATATCGATAGTCTGTATGAGCGGAAACAGTACTATAGAGTCTGGGGATTAAGGGGTTATAGGAATAATTTTTTTCCTTATATTTTTGGAAAAACCCCTTTATTCTGTTAAATTTTCCCTTTTGACGCGGCTTAGTCAGGGTTAAAACCCTTCCTTTTCAAAATGGGGGGACTGTGGTTAAATAGCACGTCATACGAGGGTTCCCCAGTTAAGTACCACAACATCTATGGTGGAAACCGAGAACTCCCGAAGTACTCCATACCGGGGATGGATGGTGACACCCGAAAGATCCCGGTTTTTCCTCGCTAGTAGCCAGTCAAGCAGAACCCCAAGTGATCAGGACCACGAAGAGTCTGCATTCCAGCGGATGACACCAAGCAGGACAGGTATATCCGAATCATCAGTGAATAATCTTTATCCATGTATATTTGCGGGAGGGTAGAATTCTTTGGGCCTAGCAAACCCCTGGTAGAGAGAATTCCTGTGGCAATATTGCAGGACTCAGTTACCCAATATTTGCCCCACTGAAGCTCCGTTGTTATTCCAAAGGATTCCTATTAATGGCAGCGAGTTTCACCATAATCTTGAATATTTTGTTGGTAATTTGAGATCTATTGATAAGGCACGGACCGTTTGATTTTCAGGAGGGACGGGGTTTTAACCAGAGACGGGGATTTTTTCGCGCGATTTTTTTTCCCATATACACTATGTTAGAAAATGTTGTTGAGCCAGGCTTTTTTCCAATGGACAGGATCAGGGTCAATCGTAAGATATTTTTTTCAACCCGGATGCTGGTCAGAATTTTTTTTTTTTTTTTTTTTTTTTTGGACAAAAATTGGGACCAGGAAAATTTTTTCTAAAGTATAACACCCCACCCGAAAATCAAATGGTCCGTGCCTAATTGAGTATCATTCTCTATTAGTCCATGGGCTGGAATAACCCCCCGTGCACCCCCAACTTCCGAACCCCACCATTTTTTTAAGTCCGCATACATCCCCTCTTTAAAATAAAACATGTTAACACGAGCATAACCTGCACGCACTTGTGGAATTTGGCCAATTTTAAACCCACCTACCGAAATTTTTGAAAATTTCGTTTTTCGTTCAAGTTTTTCTTTCAGTTGCTTCAAAATATTGACAAAATGCCTTCAAGTTATAAAATCGAGGTATCAAATGATTGCTTATTATATAAGCTTCACAAAGAACCAACGTTTTTAAGATTTCTATGCCCAGTACGTTCCATAGCGCAATTAAAAGTAGCCCTACCCCAATGAAATATTGACGAAAAAACTGATATTTTCATTGAAATTGCAGAAGTTTGATGGTCTAGAGAACTCGAAGTGCATCTCAATTCCCGATTCTGAAAATTGTTTTTAGCTTTACAATCTATTTTCTTCAATATAAAAAAGGTTAAGACAATGTGAACATATTTTAAATGACCAAAATGTTATTTTCAAATATACCAAATACAGGGACCTTTGAATAATTTCGTTTTTGAATAAGTTTTGTCTTTCTTTTGCCTAATATTATTTTTTAGTAAACAAATATCATTTAAAAAGGGTATCAAATGAAAGCTTATAATATTAGCTTTACAACCATAACAAATAATGGCCGTTTTTAGTTAATATATACTTCATATATCAATAAAACTTACCCCTACCCCAACAAATTTACTCTAAAATTGTCAATTTTTTGCCTATTTTCGCATTAAAATTACCAGAAGATGCAAAATGTGTGTTGTATAGGACAATGTTGCATAAATTACATTATGATTTTATATTTTAACAGCCATTTGTTGACTTAAGCTCAATATTTTGCCCGAAATTGGTGAAAAATGGGAATTTTCAACATTTTAGAATCGTACAATGTCCACTGCTATATCGTTATATATGCCAAATCTGGAGGATATTTCTGCAACTATGCCAATTAATTGTACCAAGCGACACATTTGGTGTCTTAAAACATTGCTAAGAAAAACAAGGAGTGTTAAATAAAACAACGGCAGTAGAATACCGAAGGAACAAGGGAAGCGATGACTACAAAAATCGAAGTCCAAAGACATGGCAGAAACGGTAACAGATAAAAACAAAGACAAAACAAGGACATGAGACAGCTACAATGCACGGAAATAAAAAGATAACATTAAGAACTAAGGCACTCATAGTGTGAACTCCCATGAAAACCGGGAGTGACATCAGGTGCTCCGGAAGGGTAAGCATGTCCTGCTCCGCTAGCGGCACCCGTCACACTATCAGTGAGTCAATCCGGGGTTGAGTCAAATACGGTTATGTCAAATCCGTGAAGACGTGAAATCTAGCTGAAAATGTCCGTTTTCATTTGGGACACAGACACGTCATATCTGTCAATGATGTCATGGTGACGGCCATAGAATTTCTGAAGGGATGAAAGTAACAAAGGCTGAACAAATCCCTGACTAAGCAGCTTTTGGGACAGTGTTTTTGCTCTAACTAAAAAGTCACTGTATAAACTGCATGCCCGACAGTAACGAATCAACTGTGAAATGTACACTCCATAGGCTGGAGAGGCAGGTATATTGCTGCTCAGAAAGGGAAAGTTCACAATTGGGAAGTTAAAATCGTCACGTTTGTCATATGTGACTCTGATTACAGAAAATAAAATCTTACCCCTACCCCAACAAATTTTCCCTGAAATTGTAAATTTTTTGTCTATGTTCACATAAAAATAACCAGAAAACGCAAAACATGTGTTATATATGACATTAATGCATGAATTACATCACAATGTGGTATTTAGATAAATATTCAGATTTTTACGACCCTTAAGTCAAAATGTCGAAATTGTGAAAAATTTAAAATTCCGAAAAATTCCATTTTTCAAAAATCTTATAACGAAAATCAAAATTTTATGGACTTTAATTGTTTTATTTTTCAACATTGTATCACAACTGACAAGTTAGGGATAAAAACTAGATCAAATGACGAGGGTTGTTTATCTAAAAGGAATTGACAGCCTAAAATCGACATTTTCGGAATTTTTTGCAGGGGTAGGGGTAGATTTTTTGTAACCCCAGATCATAAAATTGTCGTAAAGTACCCAAACTTGTGTTCATTGTAAAGCATATTAAATTAGTTTTAATGTGATACCAAATTTCAGTACATATTACTTATCTGTAGAAAGTTATTGAGCTTAAAAGATGAAACTTGTGTTAAAACGAAAATACAATAATTTTTCGGGTTTACTATAAAAGTGGCCCTATACTGTCTATGCGTGCAGGTTATGTTCGTGTTTACATGTTTCATTTTGAAGAGGGGACATAGAAGGACTAAAAAAAACGATCTGGTTCGGAAGTGGGGGGTGCACGGAAAGTGTTTCCAGCCCACGGACTATATGTTTTCTACGTTTTTATCCTATACTAATGATAATTCTCTACAATGTCACCTGTGTATATTGTCCTCAGAATAGCATTCAAACATACTTAATTGCTAATAACGTCTTAGGTAGAGCTGGAAAACTGACGAACTGGACCACCGAAATATTCAGGAATATAATAATAGATTAAAACTAAATTTGAACAAGGTGCTGTAAGGGGTCAATTTAGCACAAGATTCTAGTGAATTTTCTAAGTTGCACCTCAAGATTTTCTTTTATGTTCGTTTCAATGTTGAGATCCAATTTACAGAAAAAAATACAAAATTAAGAACCAATGACGTCACAATAGGTACAGTTCTGACTTTTGGGCATTTTCATGGAAATATACCGAATTTGGCAGATGTTGAACAGTTTTCCTAACCGAAAATATCGAGTACATTCAAGATAATTTACCAACTGATTGGTATAAATGAATTGAACCTCTCATATAAATATTTTTGTGGTTCCTGGATGTGTTCTATATTTCCTACACAAAAAAAGTAGTCAAAATTGGTTAAATTTGTCATTTTTTGACAAAATCTTCAATTTATCCCTTTTTAGCTCATCTGGCTATGCCAGGGTGAGCTTTTGCTATCACTTGGCGTCCGTCGTCTGTCCGTCCGTCGTAATCCTTTTTTTTTCAAAAATCTTCTCTGAAACCACTGGGCCAATTTAATCCAAACTTGGCCTGGGTCATTACCAGGTATGTAGTTTGAAAAATGTGTTCCGTTAGTCCGAGGACCAAACAACATGGCCGCTCTTACTAAAAATAGATCATAGGGGTAAATTACTGTTTTTGGGCAAATAACTCAAAAACCGTTGCAGATATCAGAAATCTGACAATGGATGAAATTGTTCAGATTACCGAGATCTATCTGCCCTGCAATTTTGAAGAAAATCGGAAAACCTGTCTCAGAGTTACAGCCATTTTTCCGTAAAATTTTCAAAATTTGTGCGTTTTTTTTTTTTTTTAAACTAACAGATAGAGGTGAAGTGTTTGTTAGAAAAATGTTCAGCATATCAAGATCTACATACTCTGAAATTTTGAAGAAAATCCAAATGCCTGTGTAGAAGTTATTGAATGTTTTTTCACCAAAAAATATTTTTTTCAATGCTATATGGTTAATGGGTTAGTTCCCTTTAAATTCTGTTTTCAAATCTTCTGGGGCTTACTATTCCCTTTTAAGTTTTAGAGAAATTCCCTGCTATCACTTTATTAAAAAAATTATCTGTTACATAATCAAGAGCAAAAAATTGTTTTTGTACACATTTTTATAATTTATTGCAAAAATACTTCCATAAACTTTACTTATTTCACATCTTTATCATTTTTGTATATAAATATACATTGTATCTTACAGTAATTACTGCTTGTCTTTCATGCAATTATCATTGTCAGGTATGTCTTTACTTACAGTACCCTGAAAATTCAACATAGCAATTTGACTGCAAAAGGATCACTTCGGGATCACAAATTCAAATAGTTATGATCGTTGATCACACGACTTATGATCAATGATCGCAAAAGTTGTGATCATTGATTGCAGGTGTTGTGATCAATGATTGCAGAGGACGATCAAGGATCATAAGCTTTGGGATCAAGGATCACAGGAGTTGTGATCAAGGATCACAAGCATTGCAATCGAGGATCACAGAATTACAAGTGTTGTAATATCTTTGACTATTCACAATTGTTGTAGTTGATAAAATATAGAATTTTACAATGCAAATTATGTAATATTTTCCGACAACGTTCTCTTTAAATCAAAGGTAATCAGGAGTTTCATTGTGTGTGCAATACCCATCTTTGTAGAGCTATGTTTACAGTAATAGTCCAGTCATTCATTAGTTTAGCCTAGAACAAATTGCAACAGAAAAAATTCATACGCTAAAATATTTATCTCTAGTCAAAATCCTCACAATAAAAAGTCGCCATTGAAATGTCTCGTTTTATTGATATTATTTGATTTTGAAAAACAGCCATTTAAGACGTTAGATTTATGACAGCATCGGACTTCCATAGCCGATCCGGCTTTTATAATATTTTCTCCAGACGTCATATGTTGACGTAAACAAGAAGGAAGACGTTCTCAATTCAATGTTTACGTGAGTATCAAACCAAAATATAGTAATTATCTTTTAGTTTCGAGAGAAATAGCATTATATATGCACATTTAACGTTATTTGCGATGTAAATACAGGCGTCTTATTTTTTAGCAGACCGACCTACCCACAATGCAATGCTGTGTTAGAAAAAAACGCATATTTTACTTTAAAACCGTATTTCATATAAAGTTGACGTAATTTATACATGTTTTAGCAAATAAATATGGTTATAAACATTTTCGGATCACAAAAAAGTCATTTTATGCGAAAAAAGGGGAATTGGGGGTTGCAGACTAAAAATTTTATGTATGGAACGCAGGTATGACAAAAGTAATAGTATATTTTCCTTTTTGTGAAATTTAGGTATTTTCAAGCGTTGTTTGGTTAGATTTAATTTTGTTTTGTATTTGTAGCATATTTATGAATTTTTCAATGATTTTTACAGATAAATATATCATCGTCAGGTATACCAACATGGATGTGGCCGAGAAAATTTTCCGTGGAGTTGCAAAGATTTAAAGCAGGTAAGCCGTAGAACATAAAATTTTCTCATTGTGTTGCAAAATTTTAATTATGATTTTTTTTGTAACATTTACTTGATAATTATTATTATAATATGTCTGTTTTATTCTTATTACAATATGTCTGTTTTATTCTTATTACAATATGTCTGTTTTATCCTTATTACAATCATATTTATAAAATTCGTTTTATTTTACAGTTTTACGCACGTAATTCAAAGGCAACAGAATGAAGAGAGTTTTTGGCCCTCACAAGTCATAAATGAGGTAATTTAAGTCCTTGTCAAATTTTAATTAAACAAAGTTACAATTTGCATCTGAACTTTATTTGCAGGTAAATGATTACTCAAGGTAACAACAGCAAAAGTAAACTGATATCATTTTCAACGTCAACAGTACCACAACCACATTTTGTTGTTGTAATTATGTTTTTCATAATATCATGACAGGTATTAATATCGTCATTATTTGTCTCTTATGACATTTATCAATGTTTAATTATTTCTGTTATCTAGTTTGAATTATAATACTTATCTTATTTTACAGTTTTCTGGTGATATGTGTGATGAAGTAAATTTTGTTGGAATATAATTAAAGACTATCATCACTTGACAGCTGTACCTAAGGTAATAATAATCATAAAAAAGAAAGGAAATGGGTTAAATGTCAAGGAGACAACATCCCACCTCCAAGTAACAATTACCCAAAAACAAAGCATCTAGAGGTCACCGTACGGTCTTCAACGCAGTGAGGAACCTCAAACCATATAGTAAACTCTAAATTGACCCAACAAATAAAAAAAGAAAGTGAATAAATCAGTGGAAACAGACCATATCCAATAACCCGAATTTTATCAAGAAACTAAAATTATATAAAAAGGCAAGGACAAGCCAGTGACCAACACATTATTCGAATATGACGTGCTTCTAACGCTTTGAATACACAACTATAGTAAAACTGGAATATTTTTACCTCAACATCACAGACATGCTTGCATAAAATTGTATTGACTTTACCATGGATTTGTTCTTTGTGCCAATAATTTACCATTCCTTGATACTCATGGCAAAACATTTTTTTTAAAAGTTTTACCAGTGGTAATACATATACATGTACTTAGATATTTTCATGCCACGTTGAACTACTGTCATTTATCAGTTTAAAAAAAAACAAAAACCTTAGTTAAGCTGTTTTATTAGAATTTCAAAGAAAAATCATTAGTGTATTACAAAAAAAAAGATATGGAACAAATGTGCAAAATAAAAACATTTCAAAAGCATACAAGACCCCTAAAAAATTCACAGTACGGACACATTTCATTCTTCAGTATTTTAGCCTTCTTTGTTTGGAAGAATGTACTCCAATCTAAAAAAAATGTGATTTTGACATCATTATCATTAATTAAGAAACACATTACTATGTATGTTTGATCTTTAGCACAGCAGTAATAAACTGTATCAAAATCTTTCAGATGAAGCATGGATGAAACTATTTGTGTATTCTGCGACAATCCTTTAGATAATGGAGAAGAAACAGTGGTTCTTCGTGAAAAGGGATGTGAAGGGATTAGAAAAGCCAATGAGACCTTGAATAAAAACATCCATACACTCCCTGGTCAGTCCCTTCACAAGTCATCCAGACGAGATTTTTGTAGACACAGAGTGACTCGCCGAGAAGAGCAGAATTCGGCACTCCAGGATGTAACCCGTCATCTGAGATCACTGTCTAATGCTTTCTCTTTCAAAGATCACTGTTTGTTTTGCACTGTGCCCGTTAATATATATGGAAAAAAGAAAGGTTTGGATGTTTTCCAAGTGCGAACTTTTGACTTTCAAACAGCAATAATGGCTGCATGTACAGAGAGAAAGGACAAATGGGGACAAGAAGTCCTGGAAAGAATAGAATTCGGACGAGATCTCCCGGCGGCAGACGCAGTGTATCATCAAAAATGCAGTATTAACTTCAGGAACCAAAACTCCTTCAAGATTCGGATGTTAAAAGTCAGAAGTCAAAAGGACGACCACAGAATCTTTCTAAAGCAGAAGCATTTTTGAAAACTGTTCAGTATCTTGAGGATAATGATGACGAACAAATAACAATAACCGATTTAGTCTGCAAGATGAAAGAAATGTGCATGGAAGAACCCTATACTCCCAAGTATATGAAAAAGAAACCTATCGAACATTTTGGCTCTGCTTTGGTGATAGCTGAAGTCAATGGAAAGGCTGATGTTGTAACTTTCAAAACAACAGCTTCAGAAATACTGCACGATTTCTACTGTCAACCTAAAGAAGACGATCTCAGTGAGAAGAAGAAAAGGATAATAGAAACAGCAGCAAGATTGATATTGAATGATATCAGAAGTGTTCCTACCAATAAACAGATGTATCCTGATCCAAATACGTTGTCCTCTTTGTCTTCCAATCAGGACTTTCTACCGGATTCACTGATTACTTTCTTGACAACTCTCTATAAAGGAAAGAAATCTGACATCAAGATTCCTTCAAACGGTCAAGCAATTATGCAAGCTGTAAGACCTAAAGTACTGATATCACCACTTCAGATCGGCTTAGGAGTCCAGTTACATCATTACTTTGCCTCCAGATATTTGATTGATGTCCTGTACAACCTTGGATTCTGTTCTTCCTACATGAAATTTTGAATTTTGAGTCAAGTGCAGCAGTCTGCATGAAGTCATACTTACCTACTGATGTCGACGATAGCACCATTCAGTTTTCTGCAGATAACGTAGACCATAACCTACAGACCTTAGATGGCCATGATACATTTCATGGTATGGGGATGATTGCATCAGTTACTCCTGGCATTGATTTCTTAGATCCTATTCCAAGAGTCAACGCAACTGCAGATGAGATCGTGAAATCTGGAAGTATTGAAATTAAATATTATAAACCTCAGAATGAACTGCCTCCTTTTATGCTAAAGAAGTTGAGATCTTTCAAGTGTGAAGACCGAACTTACCAAGTAGAAACATTATTGAAAATATCTTGGCCTCTTAAGTCACAGAAACATATCTGGTCAGGCTTCATGCAAACTGTACAAGATGGCTCGTATCCAGGTCAGTCTTCAATATGTTTCCTTCCAATGATATACATGAACCCAAGCGATCTGTCGTGTATCTATTCAACCCTGCACTTCATTTGCAAAGAAACGAAACGGTTTGACATTACTCCAATCATAACTTTTGACCAACCCCTCTCCTGGAAGGCCATGACAATTGTTCAGAGCGAACCAGGAGATAGCCCTGTCAAAGATACTGTTCTGCGACTTTGAGGATTCCATACACAGATGAGTTTTCTTGGGTGCATTGGTCATGTAATGCAATCGTCCGGCCTGTTTGAGGTGCTTGAAAACGTTTATGCTTCAAACACTATAGAACATATGATGACAGGAAAAGCTGTATCCAGGGCTGTCAGAGGACACCTTTTAGTGGATTGCGCTCTCCATACTATCATACTTTCAAACATGATAGGCAATATGATACTAGATTCAGATGAAAATGATATCAACACATCTTCAGCATCCGAGAATGACCATATGATTACTTCAGTGGATGATGACGACTCTTTCATACAAGACAATACAATCGATGTGAAAAGGAAATTCACAGAGGCGTTAGAGCTGTACAATAGATGTCTTGACGATGCATCATCAATCGACGATGTACTTAAGAGTGAAAATTTGACTGAAATTAACCGTTTGATAAGGCAAGAGTTGAATAGCTTGTCGAGTTCCCCTACTGGTAAATTGTGGGTCCAGTATATAGAAATGATGGACATCTTGAAAAAGTTCATCAAAGCGGAGAGAACAGGAGATTGGCACTTACATTTACACTGTGTTCAAGAAATGCTTCCATTCTTTGCAGCTACAGGCCATAATCTGCATACTCCTATCTTCAGCAAATGGACACACTGGAAAAAGATCATCCAGATACTTACCTCAAGTTCTGTAATGGATATCACGTAATCAGGAGAAGTAACAGGTATTGGGCTGGAATTTCGTCTGACCTTGCCATCGAGCAGACTCTAATGAGAAGCACGAAAACGACCGGAGGCATGACTAGAGGGAAAGGAATGGGTGAAATACAAAGGGCGCAGTGGTTATTGTCGAAACCAGCCTGTTTAAGCATTAACTCCGCGATGCAGACATTTGAAAACTTTGAAAACTTACATTTCACCACATCAGAACAGCATAAAGAATGTACAAAATCACGCCAAGAACGAGATAACAAAGATTTGTCAACAGTGCTATCTTTTCTCGGGGATAGAAGTCCCTTTTCCGAGAACTCTTCTCTTAGGAACATAGAAACTGGTGTGACTGCGACAAAAGAAGTGAACGTTCATAATGCCCAATCTATCGGACAGAAAATTGTGGACTCCATGGAAGGTCAAAATGCATTCTCACTGACATTCAAAAGAAATCTTCAGGTCAAAACTATGAATGAAAAAGCCAAAGTAAAAACACAGGGTGATAGTCTGAATGTGAGTCCTCAACTCCTATTTCAACGACTTGTTACAGCAGCGAGAAATATCACTGATGATGTACCAAAGATATTTGAATATGAGCTCAGCAATTTTCCATCTTCTATGTTTGAATCATCTGGAGTAATGCGGGAATCGCAAAAGGCAAATCTTGCTGAAGCCTTGTGGACACTTGGTGACTGTTCTGCAGAATACGTAACTTCAACAACTGATGTACAGTACGTCCTTGATGGGGGATCTTTGCTTCACCGAATTCCTTGGCCAAGGGGAGCAACATTTGGAAAAATTATCGACCTGTACGTTGATCATGTGCTGAAGCGATACAAGAACCCCATTATTATGTTTGATGGATATGATAACGGCCCATCTACTAAAGATCACACACACC